>JAQBSW010001977.1:0-115601 GCA_029291075.1 Eudiplozoon nipponicum | reverse complement strand
ATAGTTCTTAGTTAGAAACTCTTATTGATATGGCATCGAATCGCGCTCAGTGGCGATCTTGTTGCAGATGTCTAGTAGAATCATGTTCGTAACTTTCTTTCCTTAGTAGGGCAAAGTTAGCTGCGAGGTTTGGTTTGTTTATGACGTGATACAGTGAGATTCGCAAGGAAGCTGTATTGCTGAGGTCGCCTTGCATGAATGCTAACTTGGCCATAATGGTGTTGTGGAGAGGTTTAGTTGGCCTCATTTCTGTGAGCTATCCTGATAAATTTACTCAAAGTAGCTTGATATTCCTTTTCGCTCTGCCTCTCCCTTTCTCTCTCGCAAATCTCACTAATAATTTTTCCATCTAATTAAAGGCTATTGTCTGAAGCAGGTCGTTTAAAAATTACCATTATTAATAAGAGCGTCCCTAACTTTTGCCTTTTGTGGGTAAAAAATAGCTCGTGGGTCAACATTCTTTATAGGAGTAGCTGCGTCCATAGCTGTAATTATTACCATGACCGTGATAGTAAATATAAAATGTCCTTACGACAAGACATGGATGAACAGAGTAGTTATGCTATAAGATTATCGACTATTTTCCAATAAGGTACTTTCATTGCAAGCGAGGAAAATACAACCAAAATCAAATGATAGAAGAGTGCCAACTATTGTTGATTATTCTTCAAATCCAGAAAACACTTACTGCTCGATATGCATTTGAAAGATAAATTTTAAATGAAATGGTAGCGCTCTTGCTCCGTTCTTTCAACCGATTTACTTGAGAGAAACCAAAAGCTTAATTCGGTTTAAACTGAAAGGCAGTCCACATAAACTACATAAAACATATATCAGTCCAAAACGTTCAACGAAGAAACGCAACTAAGCACAGTTTAGGATGATTGAGACAACTTCAAATTGTTTCAGACTAAGATTGTTATTAAATCTGTCTAGTAATAACATCGTTTTTTATTTAACTAGTACTTAAATGTTGAATCTTTTTGCGCAGTGCTGTCCTTCATGTTGTGGATTTGAACGCCTTTTTTTGTATTGGACAATTGATAGCACTCTTAGGTCGGTAAAATCTTGAATGTTGTTCATTTTCAGGTGCTCTGATTATTGGCCTCAATTGATGGGTTCTCACTTGTCCCTTCTTTTTTAAGCCTTCCATCAGCTGATTGTCTGAAAATGACATTGGAACAAGATTTTCCATTAGGTTTTGCGAACCTAGTAACAAATTAGTTCAGTTGTGACCAGAAGGATAAACCAAAGGCAGCATGAACGGAAAGTATAATCTCATGCACATTCGTTTCGTGCTTACTGGCGACTCATCAGTAGGAGCCGGTATTACGCCCTTTAACCACTATATATTTGGTAGAAGAATGTGGAATAATAGGACGGTACAATCTCCTAGACGAATGTGTAAACCTGTAATAGTGAAGTTAACATAATCTAAAGTCAACGACAATGCGACTTCAATGCTAACTCACACTATATAATATATATACCGAGTCTGTAAAGGATACTAACACTATGGCTATTCTGTTAGTAACTGATACCTTTTTTGAAATCGATGAGTACCGGATACTAACACTATGGTTTCCGAGTCGGTACATGATACCAAACTGATGGATATAAATTTATGCTAAAGTTCACCCAAATTGAGAATTACAACAATTTCCGAACACCTGTTACTCCAGTTAAACCATACACTCTGGCCTTCATCGATATCAGTTATCACATTTCGCGGTAAGCATGACATCATTCAATTCAATATATTACAGTTAAATACTGTTTGTTGCGAAGAACCAATATATATATGCAAGTATGAGATTATACATACATGAGATTATACTTTCCGTTCATGCTGCCTTTGGTTTATCCTTCTGGTCACATTTGAACTAATTTGTACTAGGCTCGCAAAACCTAATACATATTTGCATGTATATTGGTTCTTCGCAGCAAACTGTATTTAACTGTAATATATTGAATTGAATGATGTCATGCTTACCGCGAAATGTGATAACTGATATCGATGAAGGCCAGAGTGTATGGTTTAACTTGAGTAACAGGTGTTCGGAAATTGTTGTAATTCTCAATTTGGGTGAACTTTAGCATAAATTTATATGCATCAGGTTGGTATCATGTACCGACTCGGAATCCATAGTGTTAGTATCCGGTACTAATCGATTTCAAAAGAGGTATCAGTTACTAACACAATAGCCATAGTGTTTGTATCCTTTACAGACTCGGTATATATATTATATAGTGAGTTAGCATTGAAGTCGTATTGTCGTTGACTTTAGATTATGTTAGCTTCACTATTACAGGTTTACACATTCGTCTAGGAGATTGTACTGTCCTATTATCCCACATTCTTTGACCAAATATACAGTGATTAAAGGGCGTAATACTGGCTACTACTGATGAGTCGCCAGTAAGCACGAAACGAATGTGCATGAGATTATATTTTCCGTTCATGCTGCCTTTGGTTTATCCTTCTGGTCACAACTGAACTAATTTGTTAATAGGTTCGCAAAACCTAATACATACTTGCATATATATTAGTTCTTCGCAAAAAAACAGTATTTAACTGTAAGATTTTCCATTGTTCTTTTTCCGAATTTTCGAGACTTAATTCCCAGTCCCATCTTCAGCGTTCACACAATACGCACAGGAATAAAAAACAACTTGTGGGAAATGTGGTATCCTCACTCAAGACAGATATATTAATATTTATTTTAATTCCAAAAGGATTTTTTAATTGTCTTCCTAATATCCGGTCTTCATACCTAGTCTCTAATACTCAAATGTATACAAAAATTATCCCCATCCCCCTCTCCGCATACAACCATCTATAAACACTAGTGTATTCTACTAAAGTGACCTTTATCGAATAACTATAAGCAAACCTAATGAATTGAAATACACGCCTATCCATGATGTCTATATATTTTAAAATTGATGTTCCGAATTATGATTTGAAAAGATTGAGATCGAATTTGTTATCTAATAGGGTAATATGCCTTAAAGCAGATAAAGTTGGAGCAACATTGCTAATGGACCAGAAGGATTATAATGATAAGATGTATGTACAATTAAATAATAAAGAAGTTTACCATAAAATTAATAAGGACCCAACGGAAAAATTAAAAGGCGAGGTTAAAACTTTAATTAATCAAATGATTGGACCTGGAGAATTAGATTCAGTGCTTAGAAAATCATTAATACAAAGAGATTCACTCTCTCCCAGAGTGTATGGTTTAGTAAAAATTCATAAACAAGATAATCCACTTAGGTTAATTATCAATGTCCAGAATTCTCCAACTTATAAAATGTCCAAATTTCTGTGCCATAGAATAAGAATATACACCTATTTTCTAGATTATACATTAAAGAACACTTATCACTTCACTGACATTATTAGTTAGGATGCTCGTATCTCTGGGTACCACTGTATTTAGAATTTGAATTTCAAGTTGTAGTTCATCTGTAGTTCTAAATTGTTTGCATTAAAAAATAATATGACTTCATTCAATATTTATTTCACATTATAAGTAGTTCTTCATTATTCTTACGAATAAAGCAGTGTATTATCTTCTTATGCATTAGGCTTTTGGCGTGATTATTTGGATTGTCTATTTTCTACTTTTCTCCTTTTTCACGCGTGCCAATTCAAATTGACTTCTTTACTCCAACGCACTTGTTTATTACTAGCATTACTTTCAGTCCTTCGATTTCATTCACTGCTACCAAGGTTAAATTTGTTATTTATTAAAAATTCGTGCACCAACAGCATACAACCTTGGTTATTTTACTATTTTAATTAAATCGTCTACAGTGTAACGTGACACGCGTAACTAAGCGACCATGGGTTACTTTAATCACGGTTTCGATCTTGATATATATGCCTGACGGATTATGTATATAACATTTTCAGTATAAACTAAGTATTGTATCGTGTAGAAGAGGAAATTCAACCAGTGGATCGATTTCGTCCTTATTGGGAACTCATCAGGGTTTGAACCTGGTCACGTATGCTTCCGAATTTGTTGCTCTAACCACAGACACTCCGCCATACACTACACACCATTTTCAGTTATATACTAAGTAATGTTTCTTGGCTAGCCTTTTCTTTAGGTTGAGCCTTTATAGCATCCCTTTAGCCATAAGGTACCAGTTAGTATTTTATTATCTCTCTCTCTCTCTCTCTCTCTCTCTCTCTCTATATATATATATATATATATATATATATATAATATCAGGCCTGTTATTATAAAGAAGAACGATTCAGTGCTGAAAACTCAAATAATTTCTCCTTGTCTTCCTGTATGCAGTTAACCTGCAATATATATTCCACGACAGTAGGTAAATTCAGAATTTTTTAAATATGTGGAAGAAGAATCGTAATCCACAGAATAATATTTATTAATAAATATTATTTCTACCAGTATTTAAAGCAAATATTTTGGATCTGCTAATTCATTCAACCAATCATAACTCTATATTTGTCTTAACCAACCAAATTTTAGCTGTCTATCTGGTAATCGTACCATTTTGACTACTTTTTTGTAAAGCCATATGATGTTTCATTGTCTTAATTTTGAATGTGACCATGATTACTGGGTGTGTTGTATTTGGGACACGTCTGGTACCTTTAAAGTTTGGTTGGTGACGTTTCTACTCCAATCATAATTGACTTATGTAAAATAATATTTTTGCATGTTTAAGCAAGAATTCGGGTAGCTTCAAAAAGCAGAAGACATTATTAGATTTTGACTTGTATAGAGCCGAAAAATTAGTACTGCTAACAGAGTGATCTGTAGTATATGATCACAAATTGTTGAGCTGCACCATTTTTAATAATTTTGAGAAGGATGCTAATTTATTCTTGTTTCGAGCATCTTTTATAATCTTGCTGCAGGTATTTTGAAACTTGTGTACGGGTGATGGTGTGTACATCACAGATAGGCTGTCTTTTTCATTAATTCGCATACGTTTTATGGTGAACACTTATCTCACATGCATCTACGGAAACAGAGCTTTATTCGCTCGCCTTTCATTTCGTTTGAAAATTTCTGCTGGAAGATCCCTTCCGAGGAGAACAATCAGCGTTTTTCTGTGAGGTATTTTTCTTTCATCTAGATTTATCTCGTTTTTATTTCTTTGCCTCAAAGTATATTCAATAGACCAGTCGAGATATCATTCCTAAACATTTTACGAACCAGTTCCATATATAATTCCATGTTCTTAGGTGTACAAATCCTGCGTTTTCGTGTGCCAAAATAGGTTATGTGATCCCTTTTGTAAGCCTTTGGCACACTACTGGAATAATGAATATAATGCCCAATCCTGCTTGCTTTCTTGTGAACCGACCTTGAAATGGTACCTTCTCCATCTCTTGTTATTCGTACATCTAGAAATGATATTCGTATTTTTCATCTTTTTTATGCACACTGGATTGTTTGGTCCACCTTGTTTATATGATGTAGCAGCGTATTTTTATCTTCTTTCTTCCCAACGATCGTGAAGATATCCTCAACATAGCATACGTTCATATGGACCCAAATGATAAACGGGTTTAATCTTTTTGCTTCGAAGTGATGCATATATGTGATTGCTAAGACTGTTCCAAGAGGACTACCCTTGCCTATGCCGTCAATTTGCAAAAGATTCCTTGGAATAAAAATTGTACGTTAGATGTGCACAAGTAAATAAATTCCTTTATGTCGTCAACTCCCATAAATATTTTCGCTAATGAAGATTGCAGATATTTGCAAAGAATCTTTATAATTTTATTAATCGGTATATTATTAAATAGGGATTTTATGTCTAGAGATAACATTCTTCTCTCTTTTAAATCTAATTCGCGATGTTTTTTCCACAAATTGTGAGCTATTCAGAACCACGTATTCTAACCTTTCTTTTATTATCGGTTTTATAATCTGGGTGCTCCGAGCTGCGGAGTGTTAACAATAGAGAATTTGAGTCTGAAATGTGGAAGATTATTGCTGACTACTCTGTGAACCTTAAGCGACTCGTATAATGTCTGTGGTGTTGGACCTACAGGCTTTGCATATTTACATACTGTAATAAATGCATTTTTTGTCCTCTGTGACGATGTTCTGCTTGGCTTCCATTTTTGAAATAATTCTATTTAGAATCTTCGTTATAGAATTTTCTAATTTTGCAGTGGCATCACGATGTACCTCTATCCGTTTAAATTTTCTGTATTTCATTAAGACTTTGGAACAAGGCTTCAGTAAAATTAAACGAAAATTGGTCGCGCAAGCGGTGATAGCAATTATTTAAATCAAGATTGCGATCTCGATATAAACACCTGCCCCATTGTAGAATTGCCTTTTCCACATTATACGATGCTTAGTTCATACTGATAAATATATATATATATATATATATATATATGAGACTGGTTTTGATATCAATTTATTATTACCATATGTCTCCCTTCATCTGTATTCATGCTTCTGATTTGTCTGGTTCTCTGTAGGTCATTTAGTGCAGCGAGATGCTTTCTAGTAACGAGTCCATTGACTTTGAATGTGCATAATAATATATACATATATATATATATATATATATATATATATATATATATATATATATATATATATATATATATATATATATGTATGAGTGATTGACGGTAGGTGATTTGAAATTGAGATCTGAATAAATTTCAAAGAGCTTCCACCTAAAGGAAAAGCTAACTATGAACATATAACTTCAAATTGCATGTATTATGCGACATGGGTGGCTGAATGGATAGTCTCAGACTCAAGTTAATGTACCTCGATTCGACTCTCGTCCGTGGCAAATTCTGGGCATTACTTGAAGAGTTCCCAATCGGGATGAAACGATCTATTGGATGGAATTTCCTTTGCTATTTGATGAAATGTTTAGTTTATACTGACAAAATACATATAAACGAAATCCTGTCATTAGACCTAAATCCAATATATATTGACCTGAAAATCGAGGAATTGTTAGAACATTTGAAATAAATTTATTGATGTTAACAAGCGGTGTATATCCAGAATCGCGCAACAGGTGGCAATAACTTAAATGTCTACCTGAACCTGCCTGGCCGAGAAGATCTTCCAGCTTTAATAATTACTAAAAGAATTAACCGAATCTCGAGAATAAACCTTCTAAGTGTCACGGCAAGCAACACATTCAGTACACAGATTTTTTTTAAACGCCAAAGATCAAATCCTTTCTTTTTCGAAATCTCTTGTTGTTTACAATTTTAAATGTATGTGCGGCAGCTCAAACATTGGAAAAGTCGAGATGTAGCTAAACAATAGAATCCATCAACATCTGCCACAAAAGTTAATTCAGAGAGGAGCACTCCATTCGCAAAATCAGCAATTATTGAGTATATACTCTTAAAAGTGCATCACATGAGCGCAAAGCGAGGTCCAATGAAGTATTTAATTTTCTAAAACATCAAACAGGAAAGATCTTCGCTAAATTTTCAGACATTTCATCAGCACAATATAGCAAGTTACTGGCCACGAATAAACGAAGCAACACGTATATTCAGAAAACAAAAGAACTAAATCTGAGTAAAGTCACTGAATGTGACAAAAGCAACTGTAGTGGTAGCAACTAAGATAGGTGGACGAGGGAATAGATAAGCGGCAGACGTGCTGTAAAGCAAGAAAACACTATGGGCTTGGCAAGAAACAGCTGTAAAATTACCACAAAACGCGTTCACCTGGATTATACAGAACCAAAATAATCAAAAATGCAAGAACCTGCACGAGAGAAATTTTTTTAAACTTTCCTTAAACAGAGTGTACACCTAACCAAGATAGGCAACTAGATGACACTAAACGTGTGGAAACCAGACACGTTTAATAGCTCGCCAATAAAAATCTCAAATATTCCACAAATGTGACATATATAATACATCCTGATCAAGCTGTCATTAATTCATTTGAAAAACCACATATACTCAAAAAGTAATTTAAGTTTTTGTGGCGTTAAGCCTATGCGAAATAGTATTGTCAATATCTTAGCTTCAATATCAATAAATAAATTTTCCTTCATCTATTCAATGTGTACCCTTTCCTTTCAATTAAATAATTATATATATATATATATATATATATATATATATGTATATATATAAATTGGTGACAAATGCCGTCTAGGTACAAATCCGAAGCAGGATTATGTTTAATTGAGTAAAACATTGACTGGCAATTGTTTATCGGTAGGGATAGCAATGGGATTGATACTATATATATATATATATATATATATATATATATATATATATATATATATATATATAATGTATAATTGACAAGTGCGCTCTCTAAAAAAGGTATGTAGATGAGATATTGTTGTTCATCTCAGAAGCAGCAGACCCTTCCGAAATCCTCAAACAAGCAAATGGAGCCGATCCAGACATCAAATTCACTCTCAAGGTGAGAAAGACGATAGTTTTTCCTTCTTTGATATCAAACTCACTCGAGAAGAAAATGGGATTTGACACTGGCCATATATAGAAAATCCACTTTCACCGGACAATACATTCACTACAACAGTAGTGTGCCAAAATCCCACAAAAGAAACTTAGTAAACAACCGAGCAAACTGAATCTCGAAGATCTGCTCTGAACACAAGATTGAAGAAGAACTTGGCTACTTCAAGAAAATTTTGCTAATGAACAACTACCCAGAACGACTCATTGATGTCAACATCAAACCACGGCAGATTCGCACTAGAGAGGATACCGTCAAGCAGGTTTTTCTAAACTTACCATTTAGAGGCGATGTACCAGCACGGCGACTGAATAGAATAACTAAGGAGAACTTTCCCAGTGTTAAAGTTAATACGACATTTAGTACACAGAAAATCATGAGGATGGTTGCCAAAAATCAATTGCCAATTCTCTCCAAATCATTCATAGTCTACAAATTCTCATGTATAAGCGATAGCACATATATAGGACGTACGAAGAAGCAATGGATAAACGGAATCCAGCAACATTTACTACAGAAATTGATTAACAAAGACTTGGCCCCGACAGGAAAGTCAGCTATTTCTGATAATATATTGGAAACGGGGCACCCAATCAATTCGAACAATTTCTAAATTCTACATAAAGCAAAATCAGAAAAATTACAATTTATGTATGAAGCCCTTTATATAAAACAATAAGCACCTGACCTAAATATTCAAAAGTTTCATCAACATAATATTCTAAACGACTGGCCACGAATAACAAAATTCAAAAACAATTCACTAGTATCCAGGTAAGACCGAACAGGCCCTTGAATATAATCAACAAACATTCACTCGGATTGGAAACAAACTGAAAAGGAAAAAACAGATGCGCATACAGTGACAGAAGTTTCCAAACAATATGAGCTTTCAACACTGCAATCCACACTTGCGCTGTTACCATGTGAAGAATACAAATTTGCGCAAAAAGGTGAAACGAATGACAACACTTGGAAAAATAGTACACGTACAAGTAACAGCGAACAATTCGCACAAATGGTTAATTCTCAAGCCATCAATACATTAATGACCAGATCTCAGACATCACTTTGAAATACAGCGAGAATGACCTTTACATGCAAACAGGCACACATATAAACATAAACTCATACACACTTACCAATCAGCCAAAACAAGAAATAGAAGGAAATGCGAGTCAGGTTTGTTACCACCAGCATAATGAATTGAAAACCCAAAATGTATATAAATGAAAGATTGTAGAGCGATATATATATATATATATATGTGTGTGTGTGTGTGTCTGCCACTACGGACTAAATTTTGCTTTTTTATTATTATTTTTATAGTCTATAGCCCAGACGGACGATATATCATGTTTTTAAACGAAGTTGCTATGGGAAAGGAGTTCCAGATTTATAATGATGACGGCACACTTAGATGTGCTCCACCTGGATATGATTCTGTTGTTGCCATGGGAAAATACGAAATCGGTAAGTAAATGTAACATGTTATTCACTGTACATCTATTAGTCATTTTAATATTAATACGTTTAATATGTGCCTCCTGACTAGAATTAAGCTACTCGTAAATCCAGTTATAAAAATATATAACCTGGTGTAATATGTGATGCATTTAGAAATTGAATATGCGCAAGTTATTCATAATAGACGTGTAATAAGTGAAGTAAAGACTTTCCAAAGATTTTCTTGGAATTTGGTTCTTTTCTATTTCTTTTGTCCTTTTTTATGGAATTTTGCCCAGTAGACATTAACGTTCTTTATGATTATTTCTTTTAATTAAATTGGCTCAAATGCTAAATTCCTTATAGTTTGTCAGATGTATGTGCATTCAATATGGATAACAAATTTGTTTTGCGGCACTTATTTTCTTGCGCATTAAAAAAGTCATTTTATATTATACTAATCATAATATCTATCGTGTCCAAATCGTTTCAAAATATCAGATTTCCATTGCCACTCTAGACCTATCGCCAAACGAGCAATTCGATTTGGATTTAGTATGATGTTCACTATCAATGCTTACATTGTGTTACATTACTAGTACAACTTAAATAGCTCACAGGAACATACAAGGATCATTTTAAGTGTTGTTGTCTTAAAGCTTGGTACATTCCATAGCTTAATTCGTATTTTGCTTTTTCAGTCAATAATTTCCTGATTAAATAGTACGATATGTGTTGCCTTAGGTGTATCGATCTTGAATATCGATTGGTTCTTGTAATTAATACTATCATGGATAACACTTCGACATAGGTTCAGGATACGGGTGTCGAAGATGTCTCTGGCGGTAGATATTTCGATCTTTACTATGCGGATGATATCGTATTATAATCCGACAATCGACATTCTGTCATGATTATCATTTTTTGTTATTTTATGTATGGTTATATGGTAGTGAAACATTAGTTGCTAATGGCTATTGTATTGCTGTACATGATGATGATGTGACTGCAAAATCGACGGAAAATTTTCATATTTGCTGATAATTTATCCAGTGAAGCGCAGTTACCTTGTGTGTGTTTATGCATGTATGCGGATTTATACGTACTGTAATTTAGAGAAAGTCATGTTTTAAATTGTATTAATCATCATTAATTTGATCAAGCACAACTTTATTATACTTTAAAAGAAAGATGTTGCGCGACAGGGTTAAGTGTACACGTGCAGTAATTGATTACTCCGCAATCAAAACAAACGAGAACACATGATGTACGCTTATCAGTAAGCATGAAACGAATGTACATGAGATTATACTTTCCGTTCATGCTGCCTTTGGTTTATCCTTCTGATCACAACTGAACTAATTTGTTACTAGGTTCGCAAAACCTAATACATACTTGTATATATATTAGTTCTTTGCAACAAACAGTATTTCACTGTAATATATTGAATTGAATGATGTCATGCTTACCGCGAAATGTGATAACTGATATCGATGAAGGCCAGAGTGTACGGTTTAACTGGAGTAACAGGTGTTCGGAAATTGTTGTAATTCTCAATTTGGGTGAACTTTAGCATAAATTTATATCCATCAGGTTGGTATCATGTACCGACTTGGAAACCATAGTGTTAGTATCCGGTACTCATCGATTTCATAAAAGGTATCAGTTACTAACACAATGGCCATAGTGTTAGTATCCTTTACAGACTCGGTATATATGTTATATAGTGTGAGTTAGTATTGAAGTCGTATTGTCGTTGACTTCAGATTATGTTAGCTTCACTATTACAGGTTTACACATTCGTCTAGGAGATTGTACCGTCCTATTATTCCACATTCTTCTACCAAATATATAGTAGTTAAAGGGCGTAATACCGGCTCCTAATGATGAGTCGCCAGTAAGCACGAAACGAATGTGCATGAGATTATACTTTCCGTTCATGCTGCCTTTGGTTTATCCTTCTGGTCACAACGGAACTAATTTGTTACTAGGTTCGCAAAACCTAATACATACTTGCATATATATTAGTTCTTCGCAACAAACAGCATTTAACTGTAATATCTAGTGAGTTGTCATTGCGAAGAGTGTATACATGCAGACATATACACAAACCAATTTGACATACACTTTCCTAGCATTTTTATTAAAAAAACAAGTTATGCTTAAGAGATCTAACAACAAGTATAAATGGGGCAGTTTAAACTAATATTTCCACTTGACATATTGATTGTCAACTTAGTGGGTGATGTGCTTTCCATTGAAAAAGATATCCGTACCAGGATATCGAAATATTTGGCGAAATCATGATGACAGTGGATTCAAACAATTCGGTACGCAATCCGAAAATCAGGTAAACTTCATTATACGTTAAACTTTCACACTCACAGTATTTATTATTTATTTTATGAAAGATTATTTAAATCCAGGTTGCGATCTTGATATAAACCCCAATCCAATTATATATGTGTATATTTTCCATTGTATAATATGGAAAAATAAATTCATCAAGTAGACTTGATTTCGTCCTTATTGAGAACCCTTCAAGTACTCTCCGCAGTAAATTTTGGACAGTACTTGAGGAGTTCCGAATAATTACGAAACTGGTCTATTGGATGAATTGCTTTTTCTACAATGTACAATACTCAGTTTATATTGAAAATTATATAAAAGTAGTGAGATTGGTGCTTCTATCAAGATCGCAACCATCATTTAAATAATTGTTATCCCCGCCTGTGAAAATAATGATCGTTTAATTGTAGGATATTTTTGTAACTTTATAAAAGACGTAATATTGAGGAGTACATCAATAACTTTATTTTATTCTTTGTTTATGTCGTTTTTACTAGATGATAAAGATATAAAGCCTGTAAAACTTGATGACCGTGATGTTTTAGTGCCCAGTGGAACTCCCAAGTCAAAATCAATTCAAAGCAGTTTCTATGAAAGTGAATATCTTGTCTACCGTGAGTCTCAGAATCGTATTCGCTACCTGCTTGATGTTGGGCAATAGAAGTCTCACTTCATTGCGGGTCGATTAAGGAGGAAACACAATTAGATAGCCCTGAAGCCAAAAGTAGTTAACGTAATGCTACGTTTTTAATTAAATAAATTTAAACACGTTAAATTATTTATCCAGTGATGTGCAATCGTCATTTAGTCTAATTTTGTTAATTAATGTTTCATGCAGTTAACTTTGTTATTTTTTAAACTCATTTATTCATTTTTTTACTGATATGGTAATTGCGTAATTTTTATTGTGTTGCTTCTATGCGTTTATTCATTTCACGAACAATATAACACGGTTTAGCTCATATTCATTTACATCTTAACACGTTTCCCATTTGTTCACCTAATTCAATATTGCTTATGATAATATAAAGCAGGTATTTAATATTCTAGAATAGTAGTTATTTTAATTTTTCAAATTTATTAAATAATTGAACTATGGCTAACAATTAACACATAGCGCATGTCTGTAATAGCGGCTGCACAATTTCTTAGCGGTCATGATAATAATTTATGTGCAACTTTTGTCACATTTATGTAAGTTAATAAACTAAGCTGTCATTAATTGTGCGACAGATGATAGTCATTGTTTATTTAAATTAGCAATGTAACGAGTAATGGTTTGTTTTTGCGTATGAAGTAAAATTGAATATGTGTTTACCGACTACAGTTAGAGCGTGAAGTTTTAATTCACAGCGCTGATTTGTTATCGCGATTTTTGCATTAGAATGCATTAGATGTTTTTGAACTGGTTGCCCATTAACAGATTCAGCTCCATGTAATCTCAAGCAACGCTTACTGGCTGCTTGGAGAGGAATTTATTTTCTCTATTAATCTTCGAAGTTGAAGTGAAAACAACAAATCGTATGTGCTTTCATAAGTCTGTAAACCAAAATGAGCCTAACAAGTTCATTTGAAGTGTGTTTCGAGATGTTACTCTAAAAAATTATACTCGTTGAACTAATTGTTTGCATTCCACTGAAGCTATACACCTCTAACAGATGCAAAGACAGATGAGCATATTTAGTACGTGCGAATTAATTTAGCGATGATATTTTACTTGGGCTGGACTATCCGGCTGTTAATTCAGTTACTTCTTATTGTCTGTCGCATACAAAATTGTGCATAAATTTGTTAATACGGGTTATTTAATTTATTCCTCCTTATTCAGTGTAACAGACTTAGATGTTATGAAAAACATGACATTTTAATAAGAACAACCATAAATGTGACTTTTGTACGTCAAAAAGGCGCCAATATGCTCTGCAGATTTTTTACACTTAGCAAGATTACTGTTATACAGCTAAGATGTAGTTGAGGATGTCATTGAATATATGAAATTATCGATATATATATATATATATATATATATATATATATATATATATATATATATGTTTTTTTAATGCACTGGTACTGTATTTAAATTCCTATCTTATCCGGCTGACAGCAAAAGCAATAATTTTTTTTAATTTGACAACCTTGGCTGTGTGCATTTTTTTTCTTTCAATTTTTAAATTTAACACAAATAGATAATACTCTTGATCTAATTGCGCCATATTAGCTCAGAATCTGAGTTACTTCTTTATTTATTGTAAAGCACCCTTATGCATATAAACAAGGTCTTGTTCGTGCGAGTTTAAAAAGAACTGTCATTTCTTTCTTTTTCCTCCTAAAGTATCTAAAAATGAACTTATTTATATATTTGTTGAATATGACAACAAACAAAATTTAAACGGGAATGGAGATTGAGGCAGGAGAACATACAATCATTTACGTACATTATCTCCAGTTCAGTCTCAATACCAAAACGTAATTTTTCTGTTTGTTTAAATCGGAATGCAATTTTTTTATTCACAGCTCTTTATAAATTTATAATTAGTTCCTGTGTTGCATTTGGTAAGTATTTCAAAGGAATTAACTGCTGATAATATATGCCAAATTTCAGTAATATTTTTCGTAAATGCAGACTTGTATTTAACATTCGATTTGACACAGGCATTTTAGTTTTTTACACCAGTTATTAACCGTATAATTGATTGGAAAATTACGTGTTCTTTGTAAAGGTCCACACAGGGACTGCATTTAGTAGACTGCTGATAAAGGCAATTGTTTTACCTTCTATTACGTGCGTAGTTTAGTTGCATTTAATGTGTGTGTGCGTTAAAACCGCCTATACGATTTTCCTTTTATGTTGGAAACAGCGTATTCACAAAATTTAGTATTCGAGCAGATTTTCCTCTTTTTGCACGACACTCGTATGATTCTTTTACATCCTCCTTGAAGTAATTAACTTCATAAATTGTTCAAAATAGCCATTGGACATTAAATCAGTTTTTCCTTTTTATATTCGTTATTTCTTTAATATTTACTAACCAGTTTGTTTATTTTTGAAAAACAGTCGAGAACCGTTGCTAATTTATATTTAAGTGAAAAATGCTATACTTTAATTACTGTACAGAAAATGTTGGTTCAGTATAATTTTTTTTTGTTTTAAAATAACTTAAGGACCCTTCATTATCAACAGATTCTAAATCAGTAGGCAGTCGTCTTGCTTTTGGAATGCAAGCTTCAATAAAATTCATAGTATTTTATTTTAGCGTATTGAAGAAATGTTTCTTTTGTAATTTTTCCAGAAGTATCTATAAATTAGCACACTCATATATATATATATATATATATATATATGCACACAAGTTTATGGATACTTGAGAAGAGAACGAGAAAGAAACGATTCTTTTAACTGATAAAATTGGTTTTTAACTTCACATTTTTGAACAGTACTATTAACCGTCCTTCTACTATTACGACGTGAAAGGGATGTCCTTATGAGCTTTTTGATTCGAGGCATGGTTTTTGGCTGCGACCTACTCTTAGGAACAAGGATATGTGATCAAAATATCGTGCATATTGGTTACAATTTATGATGTCTTCTTTTCATGATCTGCCGTCGTACTCTGATGATGATCATGGAAGGTCGAAACGCGTCAGTGCGTTGCAGCTGGCGGTAGTTTTATTATGTTGTTCGACGACTGGTTAAATAAAATGGGATTGGTATTTACTTCAAGCCCGCAAACTTGATTTAAAGAATTGCTACCATCACCCGCGCAATCAATTATTGTTAAATTTTGTTGCCTATATATGCATATGTGGCGAAAGCTGCAAACAGTTAATGTTCGTGACTGCATAGAAATTGTGCAGCCGAAATTTCCAGTCAAGTTCAATGTATGCGAGACTGCTGGAGGTGAGAGCCGCATATCTTAATTTGATTTCCATATATATTCAATGCGGTTTGATCCTCGATAGTCAGTTTGCCGTCGTACTCTGATGATGATCATGGAAGGTCAAAACGCGTCAGTGCGTTGCGGCTGGCGGTAGTTTTGTTATGCTGTTCGACGACTGGTTAAGTAAAATGGGATTGGTGTTTACTTCAAGCTCGCAAGCTTAATTTAAAGAATTGCTACCACCACCCGCGCAATCAATTATTGTTAAATTGTGTTAGAGGTGGAAATTGTTTTACTGCTAAACGAAACGTTAATTTTTCGAAGCTCACTGGCAATTCGTGCCATAACTATCGAGCTCTTGAATAATTACGATAACGTAGTGAAAATAACCAATTTTTGCAGAGAAGTCCTAGGCTCAAATGGTGCTTTCATTCGCGTGGTTCAGGCACGCAGTTACTTGATTGACAACAACTGCCTATACGTTGTTTATATTTCCGTGCTGAATTACTGTTATTCAATAATTACGTAAAATTCTTTTGTAATTATAGCTTAGCTAAAAGGAATCCTACCTTTATCACATACTAAGAGAAAATGAAATTATCTAATCGTATCAAATATTTCTTTCGAATTTTCTTCTCAGTGCCTGGTACGTGTAAAAGTTATGCAAGGTAATGTATTCATTTTAGTTATACATTTTTATACATCTGTAATTTTAATTAAAAAATATATTGTACGCACTTTGTAGCGAATGCCTGTTTATTTATAAATCTGTGTTATCTACGTTATTTTTTATGCTTATACGGTAGTGAAACAGTTAATTATGACTTTTGTATTGTTGTGCATGAAGATGATATACATCGATACCTGATTAATTTACCTGATTTTCGGATTGCGTACCGAAATATTTGAATCCACTGTCATCATGATTTTTGCAAATATTTCTTTCCTAGGACATTTTTATAAAACACACACGTTATGCTTGACAGAGCATCTAAAATCAAGTAAAAATGAGGCGGTTTAAATTAATATTTCCACTTGACATATTGATTGTCAACTAAGTGTGTGATGTGTTTGGCATTGAAAAGGTCTCCGTAATTGGAGACCGAAATATTTGCAAAAATCATGATGACAGTGGATTCAAATATTTCGGTACGCAATCCGAAAATCAGGTAAATTGTTTGTTTCCTGTCGCGCAACATGTTTCTTTTAAACCTGATTAATTTCTCAAATTTAAAAAAGGGAACTGCATTATTTATGTGTATTACTTTGTAACTAATTATGGTTTTTCTCTATTATATTTTCCCTGCTGGAAGTTTAAGCATTTCGCTTTAAAAGAGCAGAGATCGCCAAATGTCCAGATCTAGTTCCAACTTCATGAATCTTATTGGATTCATATAAGCACCAGTCCATTGGTTCAAATGGAAAACTTATGCAATAACACATCCTCCAAAACCATAAAGTTTGCAGTGATACAAACTGTAATCTTCTGGCGTATATAGTGCAGGAGATAAGGCTAATTTGTTTCACAACTCTGCTTTGTATAGCTTCTAACTGGTTTGACAGTCCCTTTTTTAATGGATCCCAAGTAGCGGCAGCATATTCTAGTATAGGTCTAATCCAAATTATATACATTTGTAATTTTATAAAATTCGATAATACATTTCTATTTAGTAGTGCCCATCTGTTCTTAGCACTGCTTACTATCCATTCATTCATTAAATTCTGTTCTATTACCTACTTTTAATGCTCTCATCTTTTTACTATATATATATATATATATATATATATATATATATATATATATATATATATATATATATGTCAGTTCATTGGTAAACATTTTGAAATAAAATGAAATGAATACCACATGCCCTTGATATAGTTTAATAGCTAATCAATGTTATCGGTGATGCATGAGTTTGTGCGTTGATACGACCGATAATACAGCTAAATATCATTATGTATTAGTTGTCAATTGGAGCTAATTAAATTCTACCAAAATCTTGCTATATGTATGCGTTTGTATATTTTTGTTGTTGCATTTGCCTATAATTTAGCGATTAAATCAAATCATGTTTCAAAATAAAGAATATGGATCAAGATATGGCAAGTTTATAGGATAATGGGTGAACCAATACGACTTTTAGACGAACATTTATAAAATTAAAATAACACTGGTTGCGCGGGTGGTGATAACAATTATTATTATCATAGTTGCGATCTTGATATAAGCAGCTGACCCATTAATTACTTACATATGCCAGTATAAATTAATAATTGTATAGTGTAGAAAAGGCAATTCATCCAGTAGACCGATTTCGTCCTTATTGGGAACTCATCATTTACTGGCCAGAAATTGCCGCTGACAGAGCCCTGGTGCTATGAACACTGAGAGAATGCGTTTAAGCAATCCAATTAACATAGGCGAATAGAGTAGTAGCGTCCTAAGTTTGCCTTAAGGCTCACTTGCCTGAAAAAAACAATTCTAATGCTACCTAAATTCTATCGTTGTTTCAGTTTTGTGCACAATTTAAATAATTTTGTGTCCTTTTTTATTACAAAGCTACAACCGCTGAAATGTGGCGCCACAGTTTCTTATCGGTATGCTTAAAAAACCTACGGCAGGCGTTTTCAATTGTCTTTATCAAACAATATAACTCCTGACCCGCACGTGATATACAAGCTTTAATTAAAATGAGAAAAGGCCCTCCTATTGTCTAGTAACTAAATATAATTGGCAGATTATGCATGCCAGTCTTGTGTGGCAGCCCATAAAATCGAATTAAATCTCAGAATATAAGCAACTAGGAACCGGAAATGCAGCACATATCTATTGGTTTGTATAGGTATTTGTGTGACTATTGACATATATTTATGAATGTATGAAGCTCAACTTTTATTGATTTTATAAATGCATTAGGCATGCATAATTAGTTAAACGAGATTCATGTTCACTTAATGTTGACCAGCTAATTTTAGCAAAAATGATTGTTCTTGTTAAAAATTCGTCACAATTTGAGACAGTAATTCTGGATTTACTTGTGCTTCAGCGTTAGAAAGTTGTGAATTGCAATCAAACACAATCGGGCTTTATATGTCCATTAACGAACGAAAAAATACATTCCTTAAAAGCAAAAAATTTTAATATAGAATCCGTGAGATTAATAAATCTTCTTAAACGAACATTGGTTGCGCGGGTGGTGATAACAATTATTATAATCAAGGTTGCGGTCTTGATATAAACATCCTGACCCATTAATTACTTACATATGTCAGTATAAACTAAGAATTGTATAGTGTAGAAAAGGCAATTCATCCGGTAGACCGGTTTCGTCAGGATAGCTCAGTGGTTATAGCACCAGATTCCGAAGCAGACGTGCCCAGGTTTGTATCCTGTCCGCGGCAAATTCTGGCCAGTACTTGATGAGTTCCCAATAAGGACGAAACCGGTCTACTGGATGAATTGCCTTTTCTACACTATACAATTCTTAGTTTATACTGACATATGTAAGTAATTAATGGGTCAGGTGTTTATATCAAGACCGCAACCTTGATTATAATAATAAATCTTCTGACAGTCAGAAATCTTCTATTTTATTATCAATTAAGCTGGCAAGAATTTGTCGTGTATCTGTGTGTGTGTGTGTGTGTGTGTGTGTGTGTGTGTATGCATATATATGTAAGCATGTATGTATGTATTCATGCATGCGTGTTTTTGTGTATGTTTGTATATATGTATGTATTTATTTATTTAATTATGTTTTTGTGCATGCAGAAGTGTATTTTGTATGTATGTTTTTATGTATTTATGTGCTATATATATATATATATATATATATATATATATATATATATATATATATATAATATATATGTACATATACATTCATTTATCTTTGTGTGTATCGATTCATGCATTCATGCTTGTGTGTGTTTATTCGGTTGCATGTTTGTTTTTGTTTTTTTGTGTAATAAATAATTATATATGTGCTATTATGCACGTGTGTTTACTTGAACTTATGTATATACATACGTAGGTTTTACCAAACTTTGATGCATGAAACGCAATGGTAGGTGCAATTTCACCAGAACAACCGTTAACTAAACCTATCGGAGAAACAGATTCTAGGATGCGATAAACTGTGATAGAAAACCAAGGAATCAGTACCAACATCTGTCAAATTGAAAAATTGGTATTTACTGAATTGGAATATATTCCTTACAGACTAAGACTGAACTTAGACTTCTAAAGTTAATGTCTGACATTTGATATTAAATAGGGACAAATATCATTGCGAATTCTTATAAATCTATACAAAGATTATTTAAATCAAGTTTGCGGGCTCGTTCGACGATTGGTTATATACATTGGGATTGGTGATTACTTGAACCTCGCAAACTTGATTTAAAGAATTGTTACCACAACCCGCTCAATCAATTATTGCTTAATTTTATTCCCCATATATATATATATATATATATATATATATATATATATATATATATATATATATATATATATTGCCGAACTAAAGGCTCTATTAAGCTGGACGCGTTTAGTTGTTTTCCCAGAGGATGCTGTAAAAAGATTTTATGCACACTAGCTGCGGAAAAATGACACAGGAAGGCAAATACCAACGCTACCTCGTTTTACAAGATCAAAACAAACTCCATTGCACGTATTGTGGACATTCAACTGTATTTTTTGTTCACCGTGAGTTGCTTACGTCCGTGGACGTTATATCAATTTTCTTCAGGAAAGCAAATGCATCTGCTTCTTGAGCCAGTTAGTCCATCACGGCTGGCGGACTGCACAACCATGGTATTTACACTTATTTCTACACAAGACAAGGATTACTTTGCGTGTTTAAAATGTTTGTCAATTTTACTAAGCATGCATGAAACAGTGGTTGTTCACATTTCTACATTTTATAATGACTTAGCTATTTATGATTCTGAGTTTGCGCTATCAATTTTTTCAGCAAAATTATTATTTAATTGGCGACCTGGAAATTATAATTTGAACTACGCAGATTCTGAGTAGGAAAACTGCTACCTGATGTATTAAGCAGGTTCACACCAGGTCAAGCGTTCTGCTAATGGTAATTTATCACATGTGATCAATAACCATTAGCACCATTTTTACATCATAGTGATTTCAACGCCCGGCTAGGTTATGTGCAGAATTTCATTTAACAAACTCGAGTATACTTCTAACTTGTTAGTCTCAAAATATCTAACAGAAGATTCACTAGATAAGTGCGCATCACGTGTGTTTGTTTGTGTATTCATAACTATTGTCCATAACAAACTAAGTTAAATTACAATGGCTGAATTTAATTTACCCTTAACATGCGTTAAAATATCTGTTTTAAACTCGCCATATAACATGGTGTAGTTGAGGCTGTCCTCACGATTTAGGGTGTGAAGCCCAATGAATCAACTCATCATTTACTAAACTAATGCCAACGTAAGAGGTACAAATTAAAGGCAGACGAATCATGTCAGTGTTAGATTTTATTAAGACAACTCGATCTATACTTAGGATGATCTCGTTTATTAACACCTGTTGTCATTTCATTAGAAAGGCGTATGTGGATGTAGATATAAAATTCTTCTAAGAGGAACTTTAGCCGCTGCAATAATGAGCAGAGTAATACGCGACAAAATAAAAGGTGTACTATTAATAAATTATAGACGTGTATCACAAACGCATTTAACAGAAAATAATAACGGTAATATTGACTTTGTGACATTACAAATTAACATGTTGATTTTAACTGCAGTTTTTTTATTAACATATGCGTCTAAATCTAGTAGTGATTATTTTAGCAGTGCCTTCCAATTTATTTTGGTCAGCCATGAGTTTAGTCTGGTCGTATTTGATTTCATTTGACCTCTTAATTGTAAAGTATCGAATCTCTTATCTGCATGTACAATGTCACAAGATCCATTTCACACAAGCAATTTTGTCAATATTATAACAAGTACGATAGACAGATAATTATCTTATTGAAGAATTAAACGAAATAATATAGTGAAATTATGTTTTCTTAATAGCATACAAAGTTAGATTAAATTAATACTTAACTACATTCAATTCATCAAAGATCAAAGAATTTAACACTGGGCAAGCTTAGGATCAATCCTAAGCGAAGCTAAAACTCCGGAAAGACTACAGCTATTACGGAAAAAGTAAACGAGTACTACCGTTTTATGAAATGGATATATTAATGTTTATTAATCAGATTTTAAGCCTTTTTACTGCGTTGCATGATCCACTATATAGGCAGAGACTACACCTTGTTGTTTGCTATAATATGCCTGTAAAATCAATAGTAAAAGTTAGATCGAAGAATCAAGAACATCATCTTAGAGTATCGATCGATAACCTACTTCAACTTCCTTTAATTTATTTGAATACACCCTGTTCTAAAAAATAAAGTAATAGCATGTTACCACCGAGTATTTAAACGATTATGGTTAAAGTGAGGCCAATGTTAGTAAACCAAATAATGCTAATGATTAAAGTTTAAACTCAAATACCTCTTCATTCGTGAAGATAGTTGAAAAATTAATGCATCATCTAGACTGTATTTACCGATTGATCGTGATTCGTGTCAGAATGCATTTACAAGAGAACGTTCCACAGTCACTAATATTCTATTGTCTGGTTATATTTAAACTAATTTGTTACTCGTTTCACAACAACTAATTTACATTTCATTGTACCCTTCTTATGTGCAAAAACAAAAATAAATTTTATCAGATATAAGAAAATTTTCTTTCTCATGGTCTTCTCAAATATCTACTCATGAACATATCTTTATATATAAATTGGAAAGCAAAACAAGATAGAAATATGTGAACAAAGCGAGTGTGAAAAATAGAAACCAATCAAATTGCGTGCGTCACATCCAGTTCAAGCTCAATGCTTGTACGTGCTTCTTCTGCTTACATAAATCCGGCTGCAATTTGTTTATCCATAAGGCTTCGTATGTGGCTAGCTCCCTTTTGTTTTTGCATTTAGTAATTACTTTGAATGCTACGTCTGGAGAACATACGTGCGTTGTTTCGATGATGTGTTGCGCAATAGCAGACGTGTATTCACCATTTGATTTAAAACAGGCGTTCAAGTTGCAATGTTCTCTCATTCGAGTAATTAACCGTCTGGTCGATCGGCCTACGTAAGTTGATCGACAACTTGCGCATGTATATTGGTAAATAATATTTGATATCGACATTAACGGCTGTTTCTCTTTGATTGCTGGTAAAGGCAAGTGTGTTACCCTAAATAACACTCGTAGTTTGGCTGCATTAAATGTGCGTGTCAATGCTGCTTCAACTTTCTTTTGTGCCATTCGGGAAACTGCATCCCCCTTAAATGGGATGTTTAGGTAGACGGTTTTCTTTTCTGGCCCATAGTACGTCTGTTTCTGGTTAACTCCCCTTTTAATAATTGATTCAATTAATTGTCTGGGATAACCATTAGACATTAAATCGTTAATTGCTTTATTATATTCATTTTCTTTAGAATCTTGACTAACCAACCTGTCAATTCTTGAAAAGCAACCACGAACTGTTGATAATTTATATTGAAATGGCACAAAACTGCTGTAATGCAAATACTGTGCAGACCATGTTGGTTTATGGTAAATTGTTCTGTTTAATTTACCATTAGTTTCTTTCTTTAATATACATTTATTTAACTATTGTTTATACAGTGGATATATGATTTTTAGTAAATCAATTGCAATCCATAGCGCTAACCCTGAGTTTTGAATATCGCGAAGATAAATTAATTAAACGCCAAATCTGCAAATTTGCGGATAATCTAAAACTTTATATCCAATTGATCCTAAAAGCATGGATTTCTCCCAGAATAACGCTTGATATTTATAAACTGAGTAATTATTTAATAGCACTTGGGTTTAGGATTAGTTTTTAAAACTCAAGTTTAAAATTGGGCAATGAGACGGAATTTGTCTCCGTTCACTTTCATGATATTGCTAATAATGATGTTTTCAAGATTTAAATTTAAAATTTAGCCCAGAAGATAGACAAAATCATTCAATTTTCCGATTTTACAGAGAGATCTTTTGAAATAAATGTTTGGTTTAGTTAAATTGTAACGTGCTTTCGAATGCTACGCAACTAAAAATTTATATTATTTGTATTAGGCCGATCTACGTATACGCAGCTGAAATTTGGAATCCAATGAAAACAGGTTTGTCGAACATGACAGAAACTGTACAAAGAAAAGTTGTGACGTTTACAAATTCTTATTTTTGCATCATATATTCCAAGTGAACACAGATGTAACACATGTTCATCTGGCTAATTGAGGATATTCTTCCTATGAATCATTCCTATTGCGCCAGGTCTAGTCAATACTTAAAAACTCAAAAAACTGTCCTGGAATCACAAACGTTCTCATTAAAAATTGTATGAGAACCTCTACACCACCGGAGTGCATAAAAAGTCCTATTTGGTGTCACAAATTATCTGCTGGTTGTCATAGTCATATCTGTAAATAAATTCCATCTGTTAATGTCAGGCAAGATCTTTTAAGAACAAAAACCAGGAAATTCATACTGTATAAACCGAACAAATTATATCTCCATCATTTCGTAATTTAATTCAAATAAAAGTTTCAATCGCACTGATTGACAGTGGGCCAAAATGGAAGCACGCACACTGACCAGATTAATAATAAATCACGTGCTCCAAGCAATCCAACGATTATATAAGCGCGATGCATTTCTTATGACACAAACTGCGAATTCCCTAGCTATTGCCTGGCTCTCTCAGACTCTTTCTACGCTCGGTGCCTCCACAGGCATTTTGCACACTTATAAAGTAATTAAGCAGAAGTGTTAAACTGCAAAGTGAGATTTATTCGCCGTTTAAAGTTACCAAGCCCTTCAGCTAGATTCTTTAAAAAAATTGTGAGCATAAAGAAAAGCTGCAATTCCAATATATTTAATCAGTCGTCGAACAACAAAGCAAAACTACCGTCAGTTACACCTACTGACGTTTTTCGGCCTTCCATGATCATCATCAGAATTCCTGCTAAATTACTGTAGAAGTTTACATAAAATATCCAGGTAAGGAATAATTGTTCAATGACCCTCAAGAAGGCTGTTATATGAATTCACAGGAAAATACTGGAATAGAGAGAGCACAAGAGCGGAGCCGATGGTCAAGAAGAGCTAACAGCCCTCCAATGTGTACCTTGTTAATTTATTAATGAACGTTCGGCAGACTTGCGTCAACAAATTGATTAACATAATCCTTTATTGGCAAAGGACTCGACAGGTTCACTGTGAACCATCCTTATGATATATGCGGCAACATCAAAGCGTTGGCGAACATATGAATCTGACTAATAAATTAAGCGGTTACAATTGCTCAGAAAACAGTTGCAAGAGTTTGCGTAACTGACGGCAAGCTGTGCTAGTGAAAAAGCTTACAATATCAGAGAATGTAACATAAATATAAGACATAGCATCACATAAATTTATACAGTAAAACATAAATTCAGGCTTAAAAAGGAAAGCATTAAAAATCGGTTATAGAAAAGAACTTATGTTAATTTACGGGACGCTATGATAAATGATATTTTCTGAGATCAATCTTCAGCAAGAATTCAAATATTTAGGCATAACTATTCAATATTTAATTTCCGCTGAGAGACATTGAAAAAATAGTTAGCTGTGCTAAGAACAGATGGGGGCTAATAAAGAGAAATATCTTATGGGATGATATACATTTACAAATGTATTTTATTTTGATTAGGCCGATATTGGAATTTGCCGCTGCTACTTGGAAGCCAATTAAAAAAGCTTTGTCAGAAAAGATAGAAGTTGTACAAAAACGTTCTGAAACATATTAGCCCTCTTTCTGCACCACATATGCCAGCAAATTACAGTTCGTATCACCGCAAACTTTATTGTTACGATGGCTGCGCTATTGTGTAAAAGTATTCCACTTGAATCAGTGGACGGGAGCCTATATGAGTCTAATAAGAAAGATTCATGGAGTAATAACGAAGTTTGGACATTTAGCAATCTATACTCCTTTGGTGGGTAATATTGAATAGAATAGAATAGAATAGAATATCTTTATTTGGATTCAAACCACACATATTCCATCAAATAATAAAATTGGAAATTGTACAATATATATTAAAATAATTATCACATCACAATAATTGTGCGATTAATCTCATGTAGATAGGTATATCTCACTAGTTGTACAATACAATATATCAATATCAGAAAGTTCGACTGAAAAGAATAATATATACATCATCAAATTAGGAACAATTAAGGTATAATTCGAGTGTAACATTATGCAAAAATTGAGAACCATGACTAGCAATTGATTGTATGTAATGTTAACTAATTTGAAGATATAGTGCATAACATTTCAATTATAATAATACAAAACTTGGAAATAAAAATCTCAATAAAATCTGTTTCCGATAACAATTATCCTTGTCTTTTATTCAACCATGAGAAAGTATTATCATAATCAAAAAAATAAAAGATATCAGCAGGATTGCAGACTTTTTCAAGTTAAGTAGATAAAGTTTTAATAGACATCTTAGATGGAGGCATTTATCTAAGCCCCTTCGGCAATTGGTTATAAATTTTGTAGATTTTCGAGAAAGAGAATAACTTGCTCGCTACATTCCCCACAAAAGGAGGAGATATTGCCATATGTCCAGATCTAGTTCCAATTTCATGACTCTTTCTTATCGGAGTCATATAGGCATCAGTCCACTGGTTCAGATGGAAAACTTTTATACAATAACACATCCTCCGAAACCACAGAGATTGCAATGACGCAAACTGTAATCTAGAAGCGTATATAGTGCAAGAAATAGGACTAATATGTTTCACAACTTTTCTTTGTACAGCTTCTATCTTATTAGACAAACCCTTTTTTAATGGATTCCAGGTAGCGACAGCATATTCTAGTACCGGTCTAATCCATATTATATACATTTGAAGTTTTATATTGCGGGAAAGATGCTTCTTCAAATATTTATCAAATTTACAATAATTTGACAAAAGTGCTTAGAGAAACGTTTTCGTATAAGATGTTTTTTTAATTGTTCCGTTCTTAATCAGGAAAAACATGCGATCCTCCTGATCCTTTGAATTTCGATCATGAAAATACATTTGAATTGTTAAAAAAAAGACAGATAAATGTGATCAACAATAAAAGTTCTTAAAATTATTGTATTTACTATGTACTCTATCATTATATTAGCGCTAATTACAAATATACATTTTTTAGTCATTGTTCTCACTTAAGTAAAATAATACATCCGAATTATGCCTTGACCTTTCCAATTATCGGATCAAAAAGCCACGATGAAAAATCTATTAATATTTGTATCAATACATATTATATAAAAGCAATTAATTAAAAAAGACTTTTTTGGCTCTATTATAATAATTGTATCAAAATTTGATATCGTGTACGCAGTGATATTGCTGCTGGACATTCAGGTATTGATAAAGACTATAACAATATTATCTAGAGTTAGTGAACATATTTATATGATGTGATGTTTTTTAAACATTGTACATTTTATGATATTATGATCGATTAAATTGAACATGTTTGGTTTGAATCCAAATAGAAATATTCTATGTGCAAGTCATTATCAACAAACTGATCTCCCTGCAATATCTCCACCGCGTCCGCAAAATCAAATCATGATAAAGACACAATACGATATATTTAGTTAATAATTATTATATTTTAATTAATGATATATATAACATTTTTTCTGCGAACTCCGTCTGGCCCGAAATTTAGAAAGATAAAGGTAAAATTCGAACGCAGGATTATTAAAATTACAATAACATTTAAAATTATTTTTTTGGAATCGCACCACAAATTATCAATTAATTATAATGTAAAATAAAAAATATCATGAAATTATTTATATCTGATAAATATGTACGATATAAACCGGATTATTGATTCATTTGTATGGTAATTAGATACAGCAATTTTTATTTATTTAATCTGACACTTAAGCCTGACTGACTTATTACGTCGAGAAAAGACGGGATATCAACTCCCATCTGAATTTTATAACAGACTTGTTTCAAAATACACCGGGCTTGATATTTCTCAGGAAGTTATGAACAGTATATTTGTAACAGAATTGCCTGTTAGATTAAGAGTCACTTTGGATGTTCATGATACATTGGAACTAGAGTGGCCGAAGTAGCTCAAAGGGTTAGGCAAATTGTATCGCCAAAAGGTACCTAAGTAGTATGCAGTAACAGCATATTCACGCCTTGAGCAGCAATTCAGAAATCTCTCTTGAAGACACTTGACCGTAAAGAAGGAATTATGTACCCTCCTACGGGAAATCAAAGATGGAAAGTTTTAACAGAGGTAGGGTAAATTCTCGGGGTCAAAGGTCTACTTCCAAGAATTGTGGTAGCGTATCGCGTGAGGGAGTTTAGGATCACGCGAGTGGTGCATTTCGCATCGTAAATATGCCAAGCTTGGAAAGTGTCAGGACGAAGGATGCATGTTTCCACGTTTGGGTGGTCCCCAATGGAAAGGAAGTATTCGTCCGATGGCTCGGTGTAAGTCGCCGGAAAACTAGTAGACCACCGGCTAGTAGGAGTCGCAGGGGGCTGCCCATGCAAGGCTCCATTGTGAGCACATTCGTGGCATTTTAAAATCATCAAAGTTCAGTTTGAATGCTTTGATAGAAGTAACGCGCAGTAATTCAGTCCGTTAATCTGTTAGATTTATGCTGCAAAGTAATATTGAAGAAGTTGCTGGCTATAGCAACAATAAATTAGTCACAGCAGATGAATTAAGTCGGTTAAAATTCTTAATAGACACGAGACTGGGATATCAGTGGTTAGGTCAATGAGACTGCCCAGACCTGTCCTCGCCGATGACTTCGAGGATGTCATCGAGAAACACCTGGCTGTGTTTCTACCATTCAATGCTAAGTGGAAGTGTTTGAAGACTGGCATAGAACACCATTATTGGTGGAACCACTACTCTGTTCATCGAAAGCCCAATTGTTAGTACAACATAAGCAACAAGTTGTAATTAAAGAATTTAAGTGATTAAGAGAAAAGGGAATTTGTAGGCGTTAAAATTTCAACTTTGCATCTCCAATAGTGGTTGTTCCCAAACCTGAACCAGGTCAATGGAGGGTTTCTGGTAATTATCGTCTATTGAACTTGGTAACGAAAGGTGATTCGTATCCTATACCGAATCAGTGTGCTTTGCTCAGGGATATAATGGGTTCTGAGGTTTATACTACGTTTATATCTGCAGAAAGCGTACTATCAAGTACCTATTGAGGCAGAACCTATACCGTTGAAAGTAGTGCGATTTCCTTGGGAAGGAATGCATGAATTCTTATGCATGCCTTTTGGTCTGAAGAATGCAAGTCAGACAACCCAGCGTCTGACAGAGGAGGGTCTTCAAGACTGTGTATTTGCTAGAGTATATATAAATGACATCATTATATATAGTCAATCAATGGAGGAAAACCGGAAGCACTTGGACGTCGTGTTATGTTGGAACATTATATGTTGGTAGTGAAACCAGAAAAGAGCAAGATTGGCTGTGCTAACGTTAAATTTCTTGGACACTCCATTTTCAATGATGGAATCAAACCCTTGGCAGATAAGGTCCAAGCAATTAAAGATCTGCCAGAACTCAGAATTGTACGTCAATTGCGTAATTTTTTTGGGATGATCAGCTATTATCGTCGTTTTATACCAGGTTTAGCTAGAATTTTTGGGTTGTTAACTAGACATTCAATTCGTGAACAGAGCACGACAAAGAAGTCCTGGCCTATTAATTTTAGCCAAGACGACGAGAAATTCCAGAGGGCCAATGATCTGTTAAGCCAAATTACCACTTTAACACCTGTGGATTGAATTAAGCCGTTTAACATGGTCACAGTTGCTTCCGATGAAAGCCATAAGGGCAGTGTTACATCAGAGGGATAGTGTTATAGTCAAACCGATAGGATTCTATAATCGGAAACTCTAAGATCGTGAGAAGCGTTATGACACGCTTGGAAAGCAGTTACTAGAGGTTTATTCTGCAGTGCTGCATTTTGAGCGCTACCTATATGGACATCATTTTACGATATTAACTTGACACAAACCGTTGTTAAGCATCCTAGTGTAGTCGAATAGGCTTAATTATTCTCGGCGGGTGAGTTCACAAATAATCTGACTCGCAGAATTTGATTTTACCATTACTCGTATCTCTGGAAAAGAGAATGTGGTTGAAGATACTCTCAGTAGACCAGACGCATCAGATGAAGATATGATTCGTTCGGAGTCACGTGTATGCTCTGTTGAATGTTCTAATAATTTTGTCCAGCAATTAATGGAAGCACAAGTTGTTGAACCTTTAATAGCTGTGTTGGCAAAGAAGTCCGCGTATACACGCAGGAAGATTTGAGGTAAATGTTTACTATGTGAAATCTCCAGGAGCTAACCTAGATTCCATGTACCGTTAGAATTAAAGTATACGGTAATAAAACAGCTGCATGAATTCAGTCATCCTTTCGTTAAGGCAAATATCAGGATGATCACTGATAGATAGGTATGGCCTAAGATGTCGAAAGAAATAACGCCTTTGGTAAGGCTATGTGCCCAGTGTCAATCTTGTAAAGTTGCGCGTGATTAAAAAAACCGAAGTTGAAACGATTGGTGTAGCAGCGGATCGTTTCGTGGATGTTCATATTTATATAGTAGAAATGCCCGAAATTTTTGACCAGAAATATTTACTTACGATGGTTGATCGTTTAATTCGTCAGTATGAAGTAGCAATCCTGAAGGACATGACAGCTCAACACGTCTTACATATGTTCTTGCATAATTGGGTGTCGCGATGTGGTGTACCAGGAAGGGTAACTACTGATCGCGGTAGTCAGTTTATGTCTGAACTATTTATGAGATCATTGAAATCTATGGGAATAGAAGTAAGACACACATATGCATATAATCCCAGAGTTAATGGGATAGTTGAGAGAATACACAGGGAGCGGAAGGCTGCATTACGCTGCACTGGAGGATCTAGTTGGAAACCTGATTTGTCCATAGTTTTGCTGGCAATACGAAATGGAAACAGAGCTCAGTTAGGAACATCCATAGCAGAACTTGTTTATGGTGAGATCTTCTAGTAGAAACTTCGAGTTGTCTCGATTGAGCCTCTAGTTCAGTAGATTTGGAGCATTGACAGATAAAATGAGTCATTTATCTCTAACAAAACTAGAAGTACAAGGTCTAAATTCTTTTTATCTTCAGATTTAAAGCAGGAATCTCATGTATACGTAACTAACGAGAGCAGACAAAATTTTCTGACTCTGTTCTATAAGGGCCATTCAAAGTGAATCGTATCACTGATAAAAATGCATTCATAGAAGTAAATGGAACAGTAGAGTGCGTAGCACTGGATCGCTGCATTCCACAGTTTACATGGACGGAAGAGGAGACTGAGGAACGGTATCAATCTAAGTATCAAGAAGCTGAGGAGAGATATGATTCGAAAATTTGTGAGAAAAACGAAAAGCCAGATAAACGTAAAAAATTAGTAAAAATTAAAACAAAGAAAATTAAGGAATGAGATAGATGCAATATGAAACGGAAACCTAGCGAAGTACCAGCACTACATGTTGAAACTCGTTCTGGAAGAGTCATCAAGAAACCGAAGAATGAGGACTCTGTGATGTATGAATAACCATCTTAAACACGAGGGTTTATGTGGAGGTTAATTATTTTGTTGGATATCAATTAACTCCGCATATAAAAATAAATTAATTTTAAATTTTGATTTTGGGCATTTGATATTATCGCTGGTTAAATAAAGCAAAATTGTGTTTTTTTTAAAATAATGTAGTTTTTTGCAAGTTTTCTCTATACATATTGTCAAAGATTTTGACTTCTCTTTGGTGATTATTATAATAGAGTCTGGTTGACATTTTGAGTTGTGTGGTACGCTTTGCTGCGTGGTTCTGGTTTGAGACACTTTGTAAATAAAGTATTGAAATTTCTAACCAACTATTATTCTTAATTCACGTTTTGGGAATGATCTCAAATTCGATTCAGGTAATTCACGTGGATATTTGTTTTCGAGGTCTCCACAATTTCGTTCCATCATCTGCGGTATTCAGCGTATCGGTGAGCCCACTTACTATTATAATTAATATATATTGCAAGTAATGTTATATTAATATTATGGCCAGTTTTGAAAATATTGAGGATACAGAGCATTTAGCACGTGGACTTAAGAAATGTAGTTTAAAATGTAGTTCTGAGGAATTTAAGTGTTACAAATTAGATGATAATACAGCATATATGTATTATCCGAGCCTGGCATCTCAGTGGCTCTCATATGGTAGTGACCAAAGAGCCTCTAATAAGTCATTTTCAGGATATTACGAATAGGAACAGTAAAAACACACTAAGGGACAATATATTAATTTATAATATACGTTCCCTGCAAATTGGAAATAATAATAAAGAAGCGCTTACAAAAGTCTGCACCCACTGTTTGAATTGTCTGTTTCGAAGAACTGGCGCTGGTTAATTCGTTAGCCTATTTATCAGATTAAGCAGGATTGAAAACGTGGTATCATAAAAATCTGCGTATTTTTGATATGCTCACATTGATTGTTCAATGTAAATAAATAATTCCTGACCAAAATAAAATAAATGTAGACTTAATTTTTGCTTAATTATTTATACTTTGAAAACAAATTTTAACAGTAGCACTGCTCTTCCATTCTGGCGCCGTCGCAATGTAACGCCCCGACTAAAAGGAAGTATCGTGCGACTTGATTAAGAAAACCAATAAGAATACAGCAAGTGTAGTTAATATGAGTGATCATTAGCTGGGCCAGAAAAATATGCTTGGCAAATGCCGTGAGGGTTTATCAATGTTTGCTGCGTGTGGACGCCCAGAGGTTCTTCTAGACACTAGCTCTTTTAGTCCTATTCGTTGGCTAGTGATCCTTTGAGTAGGTGCACACGGATAAGTAGAAATGACGAAGCAGGATGTGTTACTTGTAGTTCAATTGCATAGACTAGCCTTACTGAAGACCTGCAATCACACCGAGATAAATTGCACGTGTAGAAATCCGAGTGATGGATGATCAAATAAATATGACTGGATGCGCAGCTTCAAGAAGATTGCCAAGACTGGTGACTAGCCAAATTTGTGACACAGCAAGGTATACGCAGGCAAACATACGTCGTAGATAGTCAGTGCAGCAATGAAAACAAAAAAATTCACACGTAGCGAGCGGAGCAGAAAGTTTGTTGCGTGGTTGTTCAATCATGATTATATAGATTCAAATTCGAACGTAATTGTTCAATGGTATTTTTTGCGCCTTCTCATTGGTCCAGCGTATTAAATTTTGAATTTCATTTTCTCATTATGTGGGAGAATTTGACTGTAGAGGCCCTTTGCATTACACATTATAAAGGCCCGGAGGCAAGTAAATGCCGTGCGACGTTACAAAATATTATAAAGACAGTAGATAACGAGAAACAGTTATTGTTGGTGGCCATTATCATGGCAGGGATTGTGTTCTCCAGAAAATGCCGAGAACTTTTGTTAGTGTTGCAGTGATTTTGAAGTACTCCTAGACAATTGAGACGGGCTCTAAATGATTTGCTGTATTTCCTTCGTGTGGATGCACCGTGGTAAATAGACTTGTCGAAACCAGAGAGATGGGTTGCTGTTAGAAGGCTCAGAATTGTCTTGTCGAAGATCTGCATCAACACCGTGAAAGCTGGCACACGTAGTATTTCGATTAATAGATAATCGATCACGTATGACTAGTTGTGCAGCTAAAAGAATATTGGCGTGTTTGAAGTCTAAATGTCTAGGTGACACAGCCTGATAAACGCAAGTCCAGAAGTCAGTGTAGATAAATAGTTTGGTAGATAGAGTGACAGCAATTACGTATGGCGCGCAGGGCGAAAATATAAAATGTGTGATGATGCGTGGTAAATGCACCGTGCATATTTACTTGTCTCTAGCGCAATGTCGTGTGGAGGAAGTTAAATCCTCCGCCATATGTAAAATAACATAGACTGATAAATTTAAACTACAATGGCTGATTGTAACGAATTTTATTTAAAAAGAATTTTTTTCTTTTTATTTTCCAGAACATACTGTAAACGCCCCGGCTTCAAGTAAATGCCGTACGACGTTACAAACTCGGTTAAGGTGCTCTGAATAGAGATTAGTTACTGATATGGGGGCCCTTAAGAGGGCCTGGTAATGCGTTCGCTTGAAGTCTTCAGAGTTGAAGATGTCCTAGAGCCTTGGGTGGACTCTGGTTGAGTTGTCGCTCCCGTAGTTGAGCTGTAATCGCGTTGTGTATGGTGTCCTGCAGGTCCTGCACTCAATTGGCTCGTCTCTCCGGTATCCCGCATCAAGATGAGTCACGGATGTAGTTAGTTGTTGGTGAAACTATCAAATCACCAGCGTAGGTATTGACAGCCGACAGAGCGCACACGTATTGACAGCCGACAGAACGCACACGCGTGAAGCAGGTAGAAGGCAAATGCCACAACTGACTTGCATGGTAAATTACCGTGCTTAAATAGCATGCAATATGTGTACTTGCATACTATTGGTTAAACGTGGTTAAACGTGGTTAAACGGCAATTTGCTTTTTTCTCATTGGTGCAACGTAAATAAATTTGAATTTAATTTACGCAATATGTCGGCGATTGATTTGTGTCGTTACAATACTTTGTTTAAATACTTGACTTTGAATTGTGCGCCATTTTTCAGTTTTCGAGTGTCTTGCATCTCGACTTGTTTTATATATTTTGGTCTGCTGCATTTTAACATTTTTCTCTAGTAACACGAATACATCTCTGTAATACATACCTGCTATAATTGCCTTTTCTTCTAATATTATAAAAGAGAGGTTCTGGAACAGGTAATTTGATAATTCTGTTGTTCACGTATATCTCCTTCCGGATTATTTGTTCGGGAATTAATAAGATTCTACTTTTGCATTCGGATTGCCTAACATTAAGTGTCGATTTACTTGTTAAACCAATAAGATATGGGAACCGATATTAAATTTGCGGACACAAGTAGGTTAGTGCAGGATATGGTGGAATTGAACCTAGGAGATGTAAATGTAAATATAAGCATATCAGAATCTACTGTGAATTTGAGGACTTCAAGCGATCTGGCATCTATGGGGCTCTCAGACTCGAATAGGTTAGGGGCCTCAACAGTCGCACACCATTGGTTAACAGAAAATTTACCTTGTTTTAATTAGTACCGCATAATTAAAATTGTATTTTATTTAGGCAAAATGTCAGCGAATTTATCTTAGCCGTTACATCAGACACGCTTCGAATAATTTATAAAATTGTTCTGATCTGTTACACGCTATTGAAATGAATGTGTTAAATGAAGTCAAATGAATAAATAAATATTATATTTTTGAACTTGTAAAATTATGAAGCTCTATAAAAAAATATACGTTATTTTATATGCTAGAAAATTTTTACATAATGGAATAAGTTAAAGTTAATATAATCGCATTTGAAGCTTGCTCAAAATAATTTGTCTAACTAATATTTTTTAATAACCGCATATTTGTAATAACCCGCAGTAGTAGTATGCCGAAAGGTTTCAATCTTCATTTTGTTTGGTAAATTAACTTATATTAATGTATAACTTTATATCCTTGCTGCATATCAGAAACAATTTAAATGGTAAATAATGTATAATCATTATTGTACTGGCTCGCGAAATTAATAATCCTTTGGATGATGTCTAATATAATTATATATTGGTGTATATAAGTAGAATAGAATAATTTCTTTGGATTTAAACCAATTATGGTCTAGCAAATATTGTAAACGATAGTATTGTTACCCTGTAGAAATATATTTGATTTAGGTAGATACGTACATAAAGAAAAAATACGTATGTTGCTGATTATTATTATATAATTAAACGAACATTGGTTGCGCGGGCGGTGATAAAAATTAATTAAATCAAGATTGCGAGTTTAATATAAACACCCAACTCGTTATGCACATACATCTATCAGTATAAGCTAACAATTGTATAATTTAGAAATTGAAATTCGTCTAGTAGACCGGGTTTATCCTTATCGGAAACTCATCATGCACTATTCGGTATTTACTACAGTCAGGGCTCGCACTTCGGCTCATCTGCTTCGTAATCTGTTGCTCTAATCACTGAGACACCCTGACACACCACACAATTTTTAATTATATACTAACATTTTTTTCTGTTAGCCTTTCTTTCGGATGTAGCCTATATGGAATCTCTGTAGACCTAGAATGCCAGATAACCGCCCCATTCGTCCATAAGGAATGGTCACCACGCTCCCTTTGGATTTTTTTTAAATGCGAAATATAATAACTTTTTATTGAGCAACGAGGACCATCTGGCCCGACAGTTGAATAGGACAAGATACAAGTGGAAATATTAATACATATTTGAGTTAAATAATGACTAGTAAAATATTAACGATAATGATAATAGCAATGGGGCTGTTAGAAGTTGAGAGAAGAGTGATTTCATCAATTTCGTGTTAGTTCTTCATGCAGAAAAAAAATTCAATTTACTAAGATAGAATCGACTAGAGTAAAGCTTGTGAAAGAGTCAGGATATAAATACCATGTGCATGATTTGCTGAATGAATATAAGCCATTGTTAGAAGGCGACGAAGAGCGAGCTCCAGACACTGAGGATCAGGTTTCGTCGAAATTGCCGTTTTGCCTTCGTGCAGCTGCAATAAAATGAGGAAATTTAGTAGAGCAATTATGGCAGACCGAAATGCAGTAATTAAAATATAAAATATGAGGAAGACCATTTGTGACGTTTAGAGTTTCTAGCGAAGCCCCAAATTTGGAGACTAAGAAAAATGGAACCTAACGCTACAAAACTTGTGGAAATCCTAGCAATAAAGACACCATAAAAAGAGTATTATGGGTGAAGAAAGAACCAGTTGCGCTTCAAATTGGAGTTCTTGCATAAGAGTTTGCTAAAGAAGTTGCAGTTAACTGCCTACTTACAATTGTGATGTGGTCAGAGTTTAATTTCAGTAGGTAGTGCGTTAAATATGGTTGTGGCTTTTGAAAAAAGGTTTTTGTTTAATATATTGGGAGTATGGTTGGATTGAACTGAAGAGTTGCTGTTGCACGTGACGTAGTGTGAAATTCGACTGTGAAAGGCATGTTGGGATCTTATGAAAGAAGTAGATGACACGTAAGTATTGGATCCAACATAAAGGATTAAGATTTGCAAGGGACATGCTCTAACGGTGGTTCAGTCTACGAGGAGAGACACGCTTCTGAAATGGAGCATCGATTTGATCAATTGCAGAAGTGGATGCTAAGGTGAGAGGGCAATAAAGTTCCCTTGCATAGGAGACGAGGGGTAAGACGTAGAGCTTAATTACTATTGGTTGCAGAGTAGGGTTTTTTATCTTGAAGCAAATCAGACCGAGCCATTTGAAGAGTTTGAAAGTTGTTTGATTAAGATGTAGAGAGAAGTCTAATGATTTAGAAATTTAGATGCCTAGGTGTTTGACCGAGTCAATCATTTTAGTATCAAGGGAATGGTTTGCGGTCGGGTCTTAGCGGTATTGAGTTTTAACTGTTACGCCAAGGTGATAGTGCAACGAAGATAGTAGCTGGATGACTATAGATGAGGAAAGGCTGCGCAACGATCGATTGCTGAATACTATTACCCTGTCATCTGCATATTTGAAAAGCTTGAACTAGTTGTCGCATCTTGAACATGTCCAAGTGCTATTTTGAATAGTATAGAGCAAGGTACGGAGCCCTTGGGGATTTAGATTGGATAAGAGCTGATTTCGAATAATCATTTTCGATTGTTACAGTCGTGTACCGGTTTCAGGGATAAAAAAGGATTTATTTAAGGATACTAATGTATATACCATTGCTTAATAGGACGGATTCAACTGCCTTGAACAATACTGAATCAAAAGACTTGGATATATCTAGAAAGTGGAGAGTACTTTCATGACATTTAGAAATGGAGGAATAATTGGTTGGAAGCAGGGACTAAATTGCTAGAGAAAGAACGCCCATTCAGGAAGCCATGTAGATCATCGATGAGGTAGAAACTGTCTCTTGACTTAATGAAAGGCTAAATTGCGTAATGCATATATGATTTCGTAGAAGATTTTAGTGGAAGCATGGACAATAGCTATTAGACGGAGATCTTTAAATGAAGTGATCGATGTTATGCCATTTTTGGGTCATCATCATCATCATGTCCAGACATACAAAAGTTTCACTGCCATATAACCATAAGGAGTGAAAAAAGTTTATAAGTGAATTTAAACAAATTATTATTATTATTGCTCATATTAGCAAGGTATTCCTTCTCTCTCTGCTTCTCTCTCTCGTAAATCTCATTTTTGGGTAGGTGAGATCATCGAATTCGGCTTCTCTGGGTGAAGATTTATGTTGATAATTTCAGCAATCAGAGTGAAGTAGTTCCAACTTAGAAGAGCAATCATGCCAACGCAAACACAATATTGGTCAAATTGATTGTTTAGATCTAATGTTCTTGATTGCTTGAATGGCCATAGCCAGCAATATGTTGAGCTTTTCAAGAATTTTTGTGTTGTCCTTACATTTGTAGGGCTCACTCAGAATTTACTCAAACTGACTAGAATATACATTATTAAAACAGAAAAATAAAACAATATCTTTATTTGGATTCAGACCACATATTCTAACCAATAAATTACAATATCAGAAACTGCACCATAGTTAAAAGACATCGCATCATATAAATATTTTCAATTAGTCATATTTATCACATAAATAATTAAATAGCTATAATTTTGTTATACGGTATATCAACACGTGGACATACTACAGAAGTTTCACTGTATGCGCTAAATCAAATTTTGAGACAGGTATTATAATAAAGACAAATTCCAAAATTTTCATTGAATATTTTTTATCTAAATGCTAATAATACAAGTAATAATAAATTTTTCTATGAGACCGTCTGACACGTTAATTGGAATGATCAAGTGACTGCAATTATTTATATGTAACAGTAGTTAATACATAGATTTTCAACGTAATAATAAAAATGTTAGTGAAAAAAGTTTCAATAAGATATATTTTACCGACCAAATTCGTCTTGGTCCTTTGGTTAACCACGAGAAACCTTTGTCATAATCAAGATTCAAAAGATCAATAGGATATAGACTCCCGTCCACTGATTCAAATGAAATAATTTCATACATTTGAACAGTCTGCTAAACCATAAAGTTTGCTGTGAAAGAGACCAGTGTCATCTAGCACAAATGTTGCTGGAGGTATGACTAATGTGTTAAACAACTTTTCTTTATACAGCTTCTATCTTGTTTGAAACTCCATTTTTCATTGGGTTCCAAGTAGCGGCGGCTTATTCAAGGATAGACCTAATCCAAATAATATACATTTGTGGTATGTTTCTCTTTATTATGGCCTAACTTTTCTGAGTGTATCCAACTATTTTTGAAGGTCTCGATAGAAGCTGCGCATTGCACGATTGCGTCTAAAGACTTCTTGCTAAAGCTTGATTCCAAAGACAATTAATAACAATATAATGAATATAAACATAATTAAATTCTGGCCTATTGCCGAGTTTTAATGCTTTGTCTTTTTAATATTTATTCTTCATCATAATGTTATTAAATATCTGCTCAGGTAATACATATATAGTGTTATGTTATTGTTAGAGAAATTGTTATTTTTTGGATCTAATCGGAAGATAATTTTAAAATAATCTTATCTATTAGTTCTACAACTAGCCTATGTTTAGAACTGGAAGCCAAATCTAGAAAACTTGGAGTTTCAACTAAGAGATTTCCAGGCGTTCACAAAGTTTCTCCGTAAACCATTTCTGCTATAGAGATTCCTAATTAGGCACTACACCTTTTACGCATTGCTAGCAAGACAATAATAATATCGCGTAACCAGCTCGTCCCATCGATCTACATTAATGCAGCATTCAATTCACAACCCAGCCTTTCCACCATACCATTTTCTGTATGATTGTACGCACTAGTATGCAGTGCCTCTATTTACATGGTATTCATGAATTTAATACAGAACTCTGATATGGAAAGGCTATCGCGATTTCTGGTGACCATTGTCGGTACGCCATATCACGACACCAAATTATGTAGCAAGGCGATCAATACTTCATGAGCTGTCATATACTTAAATAGTCTCACTTCAAATTCACGATTTACTCAGTCAACCATTGTTTTCGGGAATCTCGAGAATGTCAGCATCCACATACATGAACCGACCGACTAGTATCTCGATATTCGTGATTTCGATCTTAGTGTGTCACCACACTGCTTTGACAATTGGCACATGACCTAATCCAATCCCGTATGTCTTTCGACACATTCGGCTATACAAATCTATTAGCAACTACCTGGATAGTATTACCTGATCTGTGTTGTGACTAACAGGCTCAGTTCTAGTTGTTTTTTCGCTTGGTAATATGTAGGATTCAATTACTGGAATCCGTCGTCGGTCCACTGTTCATCACAAGTCTTGGAAACATGTTAATAAAGCAATGACGATATTTCCTATAGCCATACCATTTATATTTCTAACTGGCCTATCACTAGAAAGATGCGTGTTACGTATATGTGTATAGTCATAACTGCTATATACAACCAAGTAAATAAAACTAAATTGGCTGAATATCAATTTATCATTTCCATGCTGTGGACTATGTTTTATACTCACCATGCAAAATGAGATAATTGAGGTTGCTGTCACATGGGTTGGGGAGCCAAATAAATCAAACACACTTTTAATGACCTCATATCAAAGTAAATGATAAAATTAAGGGAACGAAAACCATGTACGTGTGAAATTCCACTCAAACCACTCCAGTTGTACTGGGGACTGTCTTGTTTGTGATTTCATTAAGTATGCTTACGTTTTCATATGTGCATGTGTGCATGAGTATACAGCTAGAAATATTCAGTTTATTATAATTACTACACATGTACGTCCATCTAAATGAAACTTAAGTCAATAGATGGTAATTTAACCTTTGGAATATTAGTATTCACAATAGATAATGTGTGGCAAGAAATAAAAGATAATGTTCGGGTAAATTATGAAGATTTAGTAAAATAAGGTTAGTTAAGATATGGAATAAAATAATTGATGGTATCTGTTGAATCACCATCATTCGTAAATCAAACAGTACATACAGTTTTGGTTACATTCTAAAAATTCCACACATCATCCACCTGTCATTCGCAAGCTTGCGAGCATAGTCCGGTTTCATAGTCAGTATCTCCTTGAAGCAATCCATCATTTGCGCTTCCATTATATGCTTGACTAAATTGTCTGACGAATTATCTTTGCTCTTTAACGGTTCTTGACGTATCAGCTCGATATCCGCCTCATTCTGTCCACTAAACGCGATTACCACCACGTTTTACCTTCCAGAAATTTGAGAGATTGAGAAATCAAACTCTGTTACTCGGATTATCTGTGAATTACGCTCTGTAAGTATAATAAGTGGTTTATGGTCTGTTAAAATGTATAAATAGTGCTCGAAATCTAGCATTGCAGCATACGCAGCAAGAAGATCATTACAAAAGATATTGTATCATTTTTCGATGTCTTGGAGATTTCGGTTTTGAAACTCTACTGGTCTAACTATGCTGTTGTCTCTGTTGCAGCATGCCATAATTGAAAAGTCTGAGGCATCCATGACAATCTCAGAAGTCTTGTCATAGTCCACACGTTCTGAGATTGTGATTCAGCATAAAATGTTCTTAGCGCCATGGAATTTATCGTGGTTCTCCTGACTCAGGAGGTTAGACCAGGACTCATTGATTGCGCTCTTTTCTCGTTCGGGATGGCGTGTCAACGATCCTACAATTTTGGCTATACTTGTTATGAACCGACGGTAATAGCTACACAGTTGGTGCACGGTTCTGGATATTCTTTGCGTCTGATTCTTTGCCTTTCAAAAGCTTAATGCCATGTTAGGAAATTGTATGCTGAAGATATTTTATTGATGATATACCATTTGTGCTCTTCGCAGGTTTGACCACTACTTCATATTGTTCCAGCCGGATCAAAACGGTCTCCAAATGCTGACGGTGTTCCCCACCTGAGCAACTATAAATAATTCCATGGTCCGTGTTTACCCTCATGTATGGTCTGTCTTTAAGGACTACTTTAGACAAAAGCTGGAATGTTTGATTTTTATTTTTCAAGCCAACGAGCATCTGAAGAAATTCATGCGAATCACATTTGCTCGCCGAGTTAATAACCGATAATAAAAATTAAAAGCCTTTTTTTTGGTTCAGGTTTGAGAACTACTTCTATTGGGGACACTAAATTGTAATTTGGCGTCCAAACTCATTGTTTTTCGCAGTTGCTGAAATTGTGCAACATCAACCTGTTGCTTTTGTTGCGCCACAAATTAAGCCTTGGGTGAACATAGTAACGATGCTATTAATTTAATTTGGTGTTCTACTCCTTTCCTCAACCCATTGAGCTTCGCAATAAGAGGTTTAAACACTGCAAGGTGTTTCAAAATTATATCGAGTAAGTTGTCTGCGACGGTGGGCGGGGTAGGCGAACTTACCTCACCACTCATGTTCCAGGCAATATGTTTTAACACATCTATGTCTTCTCCAATATTCCAGGTTTTGTGTCTAATGACAAATTGAAATGGATTAAAAAATCCATCAAGGTGATATAGTCTTTTATGCCAGCGACCAGAAAATTTCACTTAAACGAAGTTTTCTGCTCTAATGTCACCGAAATTTCCTTAATCCCATTTACACCTAAAGCACGACCACTGGTAATCAATCTATTTCCATTACATCTGACTTAACTGTGCTCACCTCAGCACTTGTATCAATAGGAAAATTTTACTGAATTTGTCCTGAAACAATTATTTATTGCGGATAAATTTGTGTCAGTCTTTCGGTATGAAATTCGCGCACTCTAAATGTAAGTTACTGTTACAAGATCACCCATCACTCATCCAACGTTGCGACTGCAGAATGAAGATATAGACATAGTATACAGGCTTACATATCTTGGGAGCTCTATCAATAACGTAGGCAATATGTCCGACGAGGTAAGAATACGAATCGCGAAAGCTAGAGTAGCTTTCTCGAACCTTCTTCATTTATGGAGAAACGTCAATATTTCACTTTGCCTTAAAGGTCGTGTTTACAATGCATCTGTACGCGCAGTCTTACTATACGCTAGTGAAACTTGGCCTCTTAGAGTTGATGATTTGAGACGCTTACAGGCATTCGATCATCGTTGTTTGAGAAGTATAGCACATGTTGGTTACAAACAACGAATAACTAACGTTGACATCCGTAGACGTATTTTGGATGTGACAATAAGAACTCGTCGTTAGAAAAACAAATAAGGCTCCATCAACTTCGTTGGCTAGGTCACATTTTGCGTATGCCCTCATTTCGATTGCCCAGTAAAGCTTTGTTCTCTCATCCAGCACCAAATTGGCGCAAGAAACAAGGTGAGCAGATTTTGACATGTCAGAAACAATTGAAGTCACTTACATCCAAATTGGGTGGTATAGGACCCACTCGTCTCCCAGGATAGGGTCCTCGTGCGCATCATAGTTCTTTGTTAGAAACCCTTAGCGATATGGCATCGAATCGAGCTGAGTGGCGATCTTGGTGCAGCTGTCTAGTAGAATCATCTTTGTAACTTTCTTTTCTTTGTAAGGCAAAGTTAGCTGCGAGGTTTGGTTTGTTTATGACATGATACAGTGAGATCCGTAGGGAAGCTGTATTGCTGATGTCGCCTTGCCCGAATGCTAACTTGGCCATAATGGTGTTGTGGAGAGGTTTAGTTTGCCTTATTTCTGTGAGTTATCCTGATAAATTTACTCATAGTAGCAAGGTATTCCTTCTCTCTCTGCCTCTCTCTCTCTCTCTCTCTCTCTCTCTCTCTCTCGTAAATCTCACTAATAATTTGTGTAAATTATTATTTCTGCTTTCATGTATATAATTTTTTCACTCCTTATAGTTATATGGCAGTGAAACATTAGTCATATTTGAATTTTTTTATGGCTGGACATGATGATGATGATGATGATGATGATAAATTTGAAGATGTTCTCAAGATTTCCACTTAAGCAGAATCTGACCGTCCTTCCATCTGTCGTTATGAACCGCTTCATTATTGGAACCCCTGACTTTAACTTTACAGATATCTTCAGTTTATTCTTAATAATTATTCCCTGCAGCCTTTCTTATGCACCTCCTCACGGCTTCTACAAGGTTTGGTTTTCTGCATTTCCCGACAAGGTATTTCTCACTAATAGTTTGGTACTACCTCTCAATCTGGGTCAACCTAGATGCAAGAAGCAGCCCTATCTTCCTACATTGAACCGTTCATATTCACAGTGTGCTATGCGCCATCTGTTTTGTCCGTCAAGATTGGCACGAATGATTTCCTCCTCGCTTAAAGCACTTATTCTGACCACGAGACTGTGATTTAACATCGCCTTACCATCTGACTGACATCTGATGTTCGTTCCTTCGCGTCGTAAATCACAAGCTTCTTCCTGTACGGTCATTAGAGATTCTGTTTTTGTCTCTTGAATCTATACTCCGTGTGTGTGCCTCAGGTTCATGCGGTTTGTTTATATCATGAAGCTCTTGGCGTTTTTTGGTCAATCTGTGTCGATGAAATCTAACGTAGCTTGTAAACTGGCTGGTAATCCAGCTAAAAATTGAACGATTGACTTCCTGTAAGATATTCTAATCATAATCATTGGCGCACAAACGTTAATAAAATTACGATCAAAACTGTCACAGACCTTTTTCAGGCATAAAAGCTCGCACATCAACACCGTCCTACCAGGCTGATATCTTTTTCGATTGTCAGTCTTCAAAAACTAAAGCGTTTTAGCTGTTGTATCTGCTATAACCTTGTCCCTGAAAGCAACCATATTGGTCCTAAATTCCTCTGAAAAATTCATTCATATTGCAAGTGACAGATGTATTAAATCACAGTTACGTTGAATTCTCAAGGGTATCTGGGCGTCTCCAATCCAATTTAAGTGTTTTTTCAGACCTTTTCGGTGCCAGACTGACATGCTTTGCACTGGCGTGGTCGTAAATTTTGCAGAGGCTCATGCCCGATTTCCTTATAAGAACCTTATTGGTGCCAAGTTTATGTGTTAAGGTATGACGACACGTGATTTTTTGCTATCAGGAGTACTGTGGAATTTGATGTGCTAACTTTATCATCAGTCCATAACAACTCCTGTCAGGTCATTAATGTAGTTCGATTTGCGATCAACATCCATGGTTGGCACAAGTCTGATTTATTAAACTATACAAATACGACACGTGGATATGTATGCTCTATTTGGCATTGTATCCAACGAGATTCATCTCTAAATAAATGTAATACGCTAAAAAGATGATAAGGATGATGATATTAGTGATACAATTTGAGAAAGTTTGTCATAGTATCCTGGCAATGGAACATCAGACTTAAATGCTGCTGATGATGACTTTGAAGAGACTGTTGTGACTTTCTTAAAACTTAGTTTTTCCTGTTAACAATTTTGATTACTGGTGCTTTGAATTATTTATGACAATGAATATTTGTTTAACTTTTTGTGTTAACTTTTAGACTTTCTTGGGTTTTACATATGGAGGATACTGGATTGGCATGTCAAGATTCTAAAACAGATCTGCTTTTCTGCTTATTAAAATCGGATTGTGTACTTAAGGTAAACTGCTTATGAAAGGGGACATTCAGGTCTATTATGTGACTGTTTTTTATGTTTTGGAGAAAAATTACATAAATTTATTTTCTTACAAATTTTTAATTCAGATTTTCCTTTTAAACCATTATATTTCTCTACACTTTAATCAGCCCATCACTCATACATAAGCATTCAGAAACTGAAGATTAGCTTCTTCATGAAGGAAAATAAGTTAAAGTAATATAAAATAAATACAGAAACCTGTAAAAGAGAGAAGAATATTTGACGAAATGATGGATCTGGCCTAGATAGATAAACCTACATACAGAAGACACGAAAAAATTCACCTAGACTTCCAAGCAGAGTATACTCAAATCTATGATGGATCAGGCCAATCCGCGTAGACTTTTATGCGGCGCATACATGTGGCTACAATTGATCTAACTTAGATGGATAGACATACATACATGAAACACGATAAATTCCGCTTATATTTCCATGTAGCACATGCTAGGTAAGCTATAAGCATAGCGATAAATGTAACAATAGTCACATTTGAGGCCGAAAGCACTCCAATTTCCCTATCTAGGGCTGAAGTGAATGCAACAGAAAGTCACCACAGAAGTGCATTAATTAAGATGAAACAATCAGGGCAATGACGGTAGCAGCCTTCGAGCCACAAAGGTGAATATTTGTATTTGGTGTTTTTTAAATGAACGCGCTTTATACGAGCAAATTCCTATGAATAATGGATTAAAAATAAATCATTTGTGCTAAGTTGAGCAAAATGAATTTTGACGGATTTGAAAACTTAGCAAGAGTATTTCTTGCACAAATAAACACTTTGACTGTGGATATTTAAATCTCGGCAGGCCGACACACTTATAATACATTATAAGGGGATCCACGTAAACGACCCAGCCAATATAGGTGAATTCACAAATATAGACGATCTAGCTTCATTCTGCTTTGCGCGTAACACTTCATTACAAATTCACAAATCTCAGTTAACTGCTCACAAATAAAAGAGACGAAGAATATCAGAAATCTTTAATATAATTGTCCTTCAACAAAATACGAACCCATAACACGTAGGACTTGCAAACACGATCTGTGATGAGCGCACACCTATCCTGGACGACAAACCGGTCCTATACTACCCATTTTGGCTTTAGCTGGATTGCGTTTCATACTACATCATAATCTGATCGCTTAGCGTGTTACGTCAACCCGGCGCTGGCTGTAGGTATGTGTTAAACATTGTTGAGCTATCGTAACGATGAGTTTTTATTGGCGGACCCAAAAATCGTCTTTGGTTTCTAATAAGCTATATGGACTTTGTTTCCAAAATGACGTTGTTCGCTTGTCTATGTCTACGCTCTAAAACTAAATTTCTAAGTCTCGCTAACGAAGCGCCTCATCTTGCGTATAGAGAAATTATGCGAACGATAATTAAGGTAACGATAATAAGTTTAGTGGTGTAGAAAAAGCAGTCCTGTCCTGTTCAATTTTTGTATTCCTTTCGTCACTTACATTTCGCGAGTTTTCGATTTAACTTATAAGTTGAGCGCATCTGATTACTACCTAATTCTCATCTTAGCCGCGGATCTGAAGTAAGTGATTTTGCATCCTGAGGTAGTACCTAATATTTGAATGATAGCACTTTCCTATCAAAATGATAAATTATGATTACTAATCTGTTGAACACCTGGAAGAAATTAGACTTTAGTATTATGGGAGTAAAAATTGGGCAGTTCATATTAGCGTCTACTACAAAGTTATACAAACAAGGAAAGAATGAGTGGCCTTGTTGGACACCTTGCTAGTAGTAAAACCACAACAATGCATTGTAGCCTCTGATGTGACCAGAGGTGTTTGCATAAAAATTATAACCGATATCCAGCGGAACGTTTAAATAAAAAAGTCGAATATAGTCCTGAAATGTAGGTGTTTGGCTTTCGGAGATCGGCAATATAGTTCAAAAAATAGTCTGGGTAATAACGACAGCTAGAGATATTCTTCTTGGTCGTAGTCCAACCTGCTTCCCTCTAATATTTGATTCGCGTGAAGCATCGAGATTGCGTAACATTATTGTAACAACTAACTTTGATGCTGCTTAGTCAATCTTATACAACAGTGCTTGTCACATTTGTTACGGTTATATTTTTAAAGACGAAACTGGTAGTGAAATAATTCTAACGGAAAATTACCGTGTGCTCGTTCAAGACAGTACGAAATTGATTAGTTATTGTGCCACTACCATCATTAGATAAGTTAGGTGACATCTGGATATGCGGCTTTGTGTCGTTTAAGAATACCTTTAAAAAGAATACTATATACTTTGGATAAAAAATTTAATTCTGGGACTATTGTGGGTAACCTGGAAATTGACTGGCCAGTCAACGAAGATGAGATCGTACCTCATTTCCAGTGGTTAGTATGAACGTTGTTGAAACCTTCGGAAGAAAAGAACGAATCCGCACCCAGCCAAAACGAATACCAAATCGATGTGTACTTGGAATTGTGAATCAAGTGGATCTTCGCGAAACTGATAGTGCAAAGCACCAACCCGCGAACGCAACTCGTGGAGAGTCTACATATGTAGCTTGTACTGCGCACCAATCGTTCAAATCATCAGTGTTCATCCTATTAAACCGACATATAATTGGATATCTGATTTTTGTTGTAATAATTTCGTGTTTTGCTAACTGTTAGAATTTCTAAACTGGTAAGCAAATAATTTGGAATAAAGTGCGGCTGTGAGTGGATTAGACCGATTTTAAAGTTCAGAATGTCTTAAAATTTGCTTTTTTTCACGTGTAATATATCTTTGAGTAAAATTGTAAGCCTACCTAGCAGAGTTTTGGTGCCTTATTTGAAGAATCAACAGACCTATCAGAGACAAAACTAATAATTCTTCTGGAGCCTACAATAACACTTACGGATGTAACTGTGTTGTGCGTAAATTATTTTTTCATCCACTGAATTTTCACTAAAGGGTCCACAGTTTTATTTTTCACTTATTGATGGCACTTTATTTGGAACCTGTTCTTGGTTTATTGGCTGGTGATTTATCATTATTGCTTTCAATAGTTTTTGTTACGACATTTGGCGTAGTAACTTGAATAGCATTCAAACTTCTGTTTATAAATATTGGAGACAATTTATATTTTAAATTTAACATACCGGAGAGGAAGCAAAGGGAAGCTGAAACGTAGGGTTCTACTGGAACTTGTATTCGCTTTATTTTGCAAGAGTTAGTAGTTTTCTGGATGTTTATATTTAGTCGTGATTTTTAGGGCCACTAGTTCGTCCATTGGGAAAATGAATGCATTATTTGAATTCAGAGGTTTCCTTATATCAGATGGTCTGCCACTGAAGTTTTTTGAAAGCCAACTGCCGTAAGTAGTGGTTTTGCGTTACTGGTGGCCATCAAAATGCTCTCCGTGTCTGGCACGTCTGCTTTAATTCCGTGATTAATCGTTTAACCTTGAATTCTGCGCGATGAAACGGGTCTACGGGCTTTACATGGAGCATAATAGATTTATTTAAATGGTACTGACGAAATTCACGCTATCATTGCTGATATGATTAACTAGGATCTGCCCGTCAAATGAACAGAGGCTACTTTTCTATGGTGGCCTGTTAAAATTAGGCAACAAGGTGACTCTTTTCCTTTTAAAACACATTTATTACAAGCTTTACGTTTTAAATATAGTTTCGGATTTGTTTAATAAACATTCAAAAGACGACTTAATTTTAAAATGACCTTAAGTGTAGATTATTTGGCGGCAGGTTTGTCTTGCTTGCTTCATCTAATCATAAAATTTAATCCTTTAAAGCTACTAATTAAAGGTTCTATTTTAAACCTATCGAGTTGTTTGTTTATATTTATTAATTATTATTGAACCATATATTTATTGTGTTTAATTTTATATAGCAACGTAGGACACCAAGGCAGTGCTTAAGAGACGAATTCTTTCCTCTGGAGTGTAGCGAGCATTATAACAGTTTTAAACGCTGTGTTCGTGAACTGGTATGTGAATATAGATGTATATTATGACTTATAATACAAATTTTATGGTATAAAAATGTTGTTTGATTAAATCTCCTCTGCCTAGAATTTAGCATTCATTTGCTAATCGTTTTTAATGTTCTTGTGAAACTATTAGACTTATTCGCATTTTCACAACTGTGTCTGGTGGATATAGAAACTACGTTGGATTCACCAGTTCATTTGTGTCACCACCACGTTAAAAGTTTTCAAATAAGTTATTTAGTGGGGGCTCCTGTGGACTGCATATGAAACGCCTGTTTCTAGTTAAGGCCGCATGCACAGTTTTATAAACTGAGATATACTCCTGCTTTCATATAGCTGGGCGTTATTTTTATCATTAAGTGGCGCTATCCAGTGTCTTTCTTATTGAATCACCTAGTTAATGCATATCTATAGTATCAGCTGAGGCAATACATTAAAAGGCATCGCACGCATCCTTTACGCGGACGAATATGACATTTTTGGCTGATTCTCTAAAATGGTAAACCAGCGATTTCGTAACCAGATTGCATTATTCGTGATATCGGTCGCTGGGACACAAGGCGTTTAAATTTCAGTTATAGGCCTCCGGATTCTTAAAGATTTTTTGGAATCTTGTGTCAGTTATAGTCAAGGAGGAAAGCCTTGTATATTAAGCCCTAAAGTTTGCGATTACAGTGAATCCTTCCTCGCGGATGAATTAGATCTAAGTTTATATGTGTGTATGTTTGCATTTAATGTCAAAGTTTATACATTTCTTTATTGCTTATTTATTACTTATAAAGTATGTTTGAATATGGATTTAAATTAACTAATAAAATGCATATGCAAGATAAAAAATTAGCCACTTTCATAAGATACGTTAATGAAAATGCCTTTTCCACCAACAAGAAGTAGACGATATAGGATTCATTTACGGCCCACAAATAACTATGAAAAATTACCGGGTGTGCATTGCTGAAGCAACGGTATTTCATGCTCTTTTTTGATGAAAAGCTTGTTTTAACTCGTTTGTGTTTTGTAAAAAATATTTTATGACTCTACAGAGCACGTTTCACATTTTAATAGTAACACTTTCTGTTTATTGTTGTGAAACTATCTAGAGTTTAAAATGCTCATTTTGTCTTTCAAATTTTAGTCAGATCATAGACTCCGGCTCAGATCTAAGCGTTTCAATTGATAAATGTGTCAAAGATCATAGGCTGAAGCAATCCAAAATTACATCGAATAATTGTCGTATTTTATATCTGTGTGGTTTATCTAAATATCTTCAATATAACTTATTGCTCAGAAGGCACCTAAATAAACATGACAGTTTTCGTCACTGTTGGAACAACTGAATTTGATCAACTGATCGAAGAAGTGAATCGGGCATCATTTCGTGACAGTTTATTAAAACTCGGATACAGTCGTCTAATAATCCAATATGGCAAGGGTTCTGTTGAGCCAATTGTTTCTTGTGATCACAAAAACGAGGTATTTCTATTCTATTAATTGATCTTATTTTTGCTACGAATAAAATTTTTTCAGTGTCTCTTTCCATAGTTAGCTGGGGGTAACAAAATATATTTTGTGTATGTGCATCACGATGACAGCTTTGTAGATTTGTAGAAGAATACAAAAACTGTGATCTGGAACTTTGTCACCGAGTACTACATAACAGTCTGGGAACATGGAATCGAATAATTTTGGGCTGGTGGTCATTAAAGACGCCAGGTCGTACACCTTTTCGTAGATTTGCGAGAAATCTGCTACTCTTTTAAGTAGCACTACACATCGCTTTCATTTGTAGTATTCGTTCTGTTGTTTTGGAAAATATTGCTAGACGGCAACGTACTTAACTGGAGCATTTTAATTCCAGATTTCATGAGAAGATTATCTGTGTTTCTTTAATGCCAAAAAGGTTCATATTAACTGTGTTGATATACCTCGCGATCATCAAGTCATATATATCCTTTGCTTCGAGCTGATTTTCAAAACCTGAATATAATATTTTGGCTTGTTTTTTGTTATTGGAAACATTTCTCAACTTGGGCGTAAAAGCTATTTTCTTCTTTTTTCTGAGTCATTACCTTTTAAGCAGTGTTTGCTATGCATCGCCACTTTTATTTATTAGTATTCATTAAATCAAGTCGGCGAGCTTTGAATAAACAGTAATCCCATTTTGACTAACAAGTCACACGAAATAACAGAGCTGTCGTTATTTTTACACACGCGTGATGAATGACGGTAGATTTGTTTTTGTGCGTCTGGCTAGATACAATTTTATTGGTGTTCATCTCAAGCTAGCAAACTTGGTTAAAATAATTTTTATCACCAGCTGCGTAATCAAATGTTTTTCATACTATTCCTGTTGCATAGTTTAATTTGCTTTAGTTTCAAATACTGGTGCTTCTTAAACTTATGGTAGTTTTATTGTGTAGTAAGATTAACCAACTACTGGTATTTGCTTTATTCAAGCCCTCAAATTTGATTCGAATTATAGGTGACGTGAAATATGAGAGTCTTATTTGTTTATCCTATAATTAATGCAAACGGGTGTGATTCGATATTAGTTTTGCCAGGCTGCGACCAATAATATCGACTATGACAGTGTATCTTATCATTGCCTTGTTGAGTCTTGAAAGCTTATTAAATCATACTATGCAATTTTAAATTATAATTCTCTTTATATATATATATCGTATAAGAAATGATTGTGTGGCGCATTAATCAAATGTTTTCATTTCTTCACAATTAGGTGCGTCGATGTTTTTATAAAATAATGTGAATGCTGTATGTTTTACCATTTTATTTTTACCGAAAATAATCCTGGCCGTAAGATACGTTATATCTAGGTGATATTATCCTGTTTTTTATCGGTAACTAACAGTCTTTTTACTAGGCTATCGCGAAAACTGCGTATGGCGAAGAATTATCCCAGTATTCTCGCCGCCAGAATTTTGTGCGTAGTCGATGCTTTGATTAAACAGCATCGTATTCTCATTAACCACTGGTGAAAGTAGGACTGCCAGAATCCAGTTGTAAGCTAGGCCCAGTTTATATACCTAGGGAATTCCATTATGGCATAGAAATACTTGTATTTCATTGTACGAAAGATAGAGATTTTCAATTGTATATGTGGCATTCATATTACATAAGGACTAGATTTACTTAAGTGTGAACTGAACAATCCTTTGAAACATCTGAAGAGAGCAGGTGATGACGACAACAATCAACGAATTTGTGTCAGTTAGAGTTGAAAATGCGAGAGATGATAGGAAATTGGATTTTTCAAATAGATATGAAGCTCGAAGTCGTTTACTCCTAAAAGGAATGAAAACGATTCATCTTTAAGGAAAGATGCGCTTTGATGTACTGTCGAAATGGATTTTCGATAAAATTGGGCAATGCAATATGAAAACATTTTTGCGAACAATTTTGAAATTGTAGATATCAATTTGATGTCTTTGTCTAATACTGTTCCTTTAGAATTAACTATTGAGTTTAGCAGCCAATATGTTGAAAAATCTTTAATTCATGTTGCATAATTGTGCTGTTCTTAAGTAAATCTTACATTTAACAGTTCACTGTATGGGCAAATTCTTGACTGGGGAATGTGATTAGCAATAGCCTAAATATTAGCTGATGATTTATAGTTATACTAGAATAAGAGAGCCAACATATTTGCATAGTTTCATGTTGCATACCAGAAATCTAGAAGATATATATATATATATATATATATATATATATATATATATAAGCAATTAACATTGCGCAATAGCAAAACGTGCAGCTATGATGGGATTGACTACGACAACTGTACGATTATGATTGGATGAGCGAAAATAACATTAACTATTCCAGAATAATGCCTGTAGATACTGAAAGAAATTATATTTATTAATAATTGCTATTCAATAAATTTTGGTGCTATTTCTTTAAATATATATATATATATATATATATATATATATATAATTTTTAAGAAAATAAGTCAAGCTATTAATTTATCAAATATGTTTAATAAATGCATCCTAAAATAAATTTATTTGCTGAATACGAATTTTAGTAATAACATCTCTTTCTTAGGTGATATTCGATGATAAAATTGATCCCTTGTTAGCTTCACACATTGTAAGGTAGAAATATTTACGATTTGGCAAATTTTGCCCAAGATCGTACAAATATGGGTTATACAGTTAAGCAACCATTGATTGCGCGCGTGGTGATAAACATTATTAAAATCAAGTTTGCAAGCTAAAGAATATATATACTAGGATTGAATCTGCCGTCGTCTAATGTTGACATCAACGAATCGCTTTGGGTAGTTATTCATTAGAAAATGTTTTATCACGCAGCCTAGTTCTTCCTGGATCTTATGTTCAAAACAGATCTTGATTCGCTTTGCTAGGTTATTAACTGGGTTTCTTGTGCAAGATATTGGCACACTGCTGTTGTGGTGAACGTATTCGCCAGTAAAAGTGGATTTTCTATGTATTGTCAATGTAAAATCATCTTTTTATTCTCGAGTGAATTGGATGCCCAAGAAGGGAAAGGTATTGTCTTTCTCCACCTGAAAAGTGAATTGGGTGTCTGGATCGGTTCAATTGACCTGCTTGAGGATTTCGGTTGGGTCGGCCGCGTCTCAGATGAACAATAATATATACACATAGCTTGTGTTGAATGCGCACAGGTCAATTCTATTTTGGGGCTCGTTTGTTCAAGATGGTGCACATACAGCTGCCAGGACGGTTGCAATGCAGCTTTCCCATTGAATTGACAGTAGTATTTCCATTCAAATGTAAATTGCACGTTTTTGGTACATGCTAATACGAGGCTTTTATATAATTGGTGTCTATAGGAAAATCTTGAAACTAATTTTTATCAGGTCACACAAGATAGTCGTTTATTTTCAATGGAATTTTCGTAAATAAGGACGAGACGACAAGCGAGACTATTTTGTTTTGTAGGACTTTTTTCCCTTCAGTTTATCTGCTATCTCGAAAGAGTCCTTGGTGGTGTTCGCAGTTTATGTTATTTCGTAATGGTTGAAGTGGTTTGCAGACAAACATATCAGGTTTATGTTGCGGTGCATTGATCATTTACATAATGGGCTGTATCGGGGGAGATCCTGAGGCTGTCAAGCGACCGAACAAAACTGAGGAACAAAGCGAAACGAAAGTTGACACTGAGTGTATAGAATTTCTGGAGTAATATGTGTTCATAAGTAGTTTTGATTTTCAATTTTGGTGACATTAGCATATGTTGAAATCCATTGTGTTTATAACATGTACCGACTCGGCAACCATAGTGTTGGTATCAGGTTCCGACTCGAACAGCATAGTGTTGACTCCCTTAACAGACTCGGTTTATAATATATATAGTGAGTTGGCTTTGAAGTCGCATTGTCAAAGACTTTATATGAAGTTGGCTCCGCTAATGATTGTGTACACATTCTTATAGGATATTTTACCGTCAAATTGTCCCACATTCCTCACGTAATAGCGGCTCCTACTGATGATTCGTCAATAAGCACGAAATGAATATGCACATGAGATAATACTTTCCGTTCATGCTGACTTTGGTTTATATTTCTGGTCCTATTTCAGTTAAATTGTTACTAGGCACGTAAAACCTAATACACAATTATATTTAATTTTTTCCTAGGGTTACCTACTAGGTGGGACCGTATTATAAAGATATACTTTAAAACCTCAAAGAAGCCCCGTTCCTGATGTGCCTCGTGTTTTAGGTGTTCCCTATCCTAGGATATGTGTTGTGAAGATCTTTACGTAGCATCATTTATATGTTCTTTAGGCATGTATTTCCACATAGGCTTGATCGATATCTTCATAAATCATAATTATTTTCTCCTTGCGAACCTTTTAAAACTATGTTAGAATGCATTCTTTATTTGTGATTATGCGACATTGAAATTTTACTTTTTAAATGCTGATTTATTACTGCCAGTTATGACGTTCCTGATGGTTCGAATGCTATACTATTGAATCTTCTATCTTGATTTTCGAATATTAAACATGCATGATTCAAGATAAACGTGGATTCGGACGGTTGTGCTGAACTTTGTACGGAAGCCTACAGATATAAGGCAAGTCTGTTGGCGGATTTCTCTTCTGCTGATCTCGTGATCAGTCATGGTGGAGCAGGCTCCTGCATTGAAGCCTTAACTGTTCCACCGGAATATTTGTCAGATTCGCGATTCGGCACTGAACTTCCATCACCATCCATGAGTCAACCATTTCGTCGTCTTGTGATAGTTGTAAACACCAGCTTAATGGACAATCACCAGTTTGAGTTGGCTCATTTGTTAGCTAGTAGGGCTCATGCCTTAGTTACAACGCCTAGCGGCTTGGAGTGTCTGTTTCGTGAAGGTACATCACCAATTGACGAGAATCGGAAGCTAAAGGTACGCGTATTTTCAAAGCATGTTTCATTATTTTTTGTGTGCTATAGGAAAATAAATTTTACTCGAATTGTATTCGCGTTAAATAATACGACAGTAGATCAACAGTGTTGAAATGCTGCTGTATTCCCTGTCTAAGTAATGATTTTAAAATGTGAAATATTTCGCCCTGTCATGTCTTTTGCTAAGCAAAAATGTTATTAAGTCATCGAAGTATAGTGGATTAACGCGAAAGTTAGCTCCATTTCTTGGTTAGTCGAAAAACACGCTTTAAATATTATTTCGAGTTTAAGAGTTTTATTCAAGCCAGTATGTGACCACTCGTGCATTCAAGGATTGATTCGCCTGTAACCGAAGAAGTAGCCAGCCTGCAAGGCTGCCAAGAAATTTTTATGTGTTCTCATGAGTAAACCATCCTTTCTAATGTGAAGCCTTGAATTCGGTTTTGCTTCACCCTTAACACTTAACAATAAAACGACAAAATGATAGCAGGCCTAATATGCGCACTGAAAAGATTGTTTAAGAGTAGTATCTGATATGGTGAAAGAATACATAATAAAAGGAAAATGGAAATTAGGATAACCCATCCTCACTAGAAATAGATGGTCATGTTTAGTTTTTTTGAGAAAATGCTTTTCGTATTTGATTGGAATTCATGTTAGTTTATAAATTAGGTCTAATTGTTGTACAGAGAAATAGACAACGCAGAAATACTGATGCCTTCTAATAGATCAGATAATGCGTCTTGATTCATTTACATTTCTAGATGCACAAATTGTCTTTGGCCTTGATTGATGGGTTCTCACTAATCCCGTCACCCTGAAGGTGTCCACAATTAGTTTTTTTCTGAAATTGTTTTGAATGAATGTTTTCAGAACAATTTCAGGTAAATAAGCTTTAAAAGAAACTTGTTGCACGGCAGGGAATGGATTAATTTCCTTGTCCTTGTTGCGCCCAACAAGGTCAAGGTAATTTCAGATAAACTAATTGTGGACGGCTAAAGAGTGACTGGACTAGTGAGAACCTGTCAATCAATATGACAATATGTGTAAGTGGTAATGCGAAGGAATCAAGATTTTGCCGACCTATAGGTGCTATTAATTGCCCCGCAACAATCAATTGTGGAATCAAATTGAACGGTGACTGCGCTGGGCAAGGAACACCAACATTTACGATAAAGCGTCTGTTTTTACCGGGAAAATGGGTAATTTCATCAATTTTGTAGAAGGCTTGACAGCTATGCTTAGTTTAGTTGTTAATTAATAATAATGAACAAAGGTGGTTGTTCTGAATCACAGTAACAAGCACAGCAAACGGGCAGAGTGAGTAGACAAGTCAGAAGAAAGAGTTGCCTAAAATATTAGGCTTTATTCATCATATAATGCAGATATACATGCTAAAAGACAAAACAAAACATGTTAGTATACGAACGGTGTGAATATAAATGTGTGTACAAATAAACAATCATATCATTCTCCTCCACTGCGTAGCGTCAGAGTCGGAACAAGAATGTTATAGTAACAATTCAAAGAGGATTGAGAAAACATAGTATTTAAACATTTCCACTTCGTAAGTTATAAGGATGAGCACGTTGTTGTTGATTGATAAGGTTTTCGAGATTCTCTGATAGGTCACGAGCATTTGAGTTATCCGTAGATTCACCATTTGCCTTAACATTATCATTATCGGTATCGTCATTATAGGAGGTTTGTTCATCAGCAACAACCGGTTCATTTTCACGGAGTCCCATATTAGTTCCAGCTTCATTCATCAGTGCGTCGGAGCCTTTCGGGGCTAATTGACGGATAGATACTGTATCTTCTCTTCCATCAGGAAAACGAACATGCGCATAGTTAGGATTGCAATGAATTAGTTCAACTTCTTCCACAGAGGGGTCATATTTAGAAACTCTAGCATTCTTCTTGAGTAAAACTTTGCCAGGAACAGTAAGCCAGGTTGGGAGTGTGGTACCAAAAGTCGACCTTCTATTGTGTCGAAAAAGACGCTCGTGAGGGGTTTCGTTGGTAGATGTGCACAATAATGAACGGATTGAATGTAATGCGTCCAGCAGCACGCATTCCCAGTTTTCAACTGAAAGCCTTTTTGATCTGAGAGCGAGAAGGATCGATTTCCATAAGGTACCATTCATTCTTTCTACCTGTCAATTTCCTTTGGGATTATAAGGAGTCGTTCTACTCGAAGCTATATCTTTTTCCCGAAGAAAATTTTGTACCTCGGTCGACAGGAAGGAAGAACCTCTGTCTGAGTGAATGTACGAGGGCATCCCAAACATTGCGAATATTTGACACAGGTGAAGTATGACGGTGTGACTGCTAAGGTCAGGACAAGCAAATGCAAAGGGAAATCGAGAATATTCATCGATGACCGTCAGTAGATAACGATTACGAGTTGATGAAGGAAGAGGTCCTTTAAAATCCATAGATAACCGCTCAAACGGTTGGGTAGCTTTGATTAATTGGCCTTGAATTGTCGAAGGAAATATGGGCTTGATTTCAGAGCACACTTCACAACTCAAGATCATTTTTCGAATTTCATCAATAGAATATGGTAAATTACGAGATTTCACAAAGTGGAGCATACGAGAAATTCCAGGATGACAAAGAGAATCATGTATTTGTTTTAAATCCAGTCCATTTAGAAGCGCACCACAACAGAATCGACTTAGTGCATCTGCTGCTTTGTTATCTTTTCCGGGTCTATAGACAACTTCGAAGCTGTAAGGTGATAATTCCATTTTCCAGCGCAAAATTTTATCGTTCTTCACTCTTCCCCGATTTTGATTGCCAAAAATAAAGGAAACAGATCTTTGATCAGTGACAAGTTTGAAATGATTACCAAAAAGCAAATGCCTCCATTTTCGAATAGCTTCAACCACGGCATAGGCTTCTTTTTCAACAGCTGAGTGATGTTTTTCGGATGGCGTCAACGTCCGAGAGAAAAACGCCACGGGTCTTCCATCTTGGTTCAAAGTGGCAGCAATAGCTACGTCCGAAGCATCGGTTTCGACGACAAACGGAATATCACAACGAATAGAAGCTAGAGTTGCTACGGCTAATTCTTTTTTAAGATCATCAAAATTTTGTTTCACAGAGACGGGCAAAGGAAAAGTTCGATTATGAACGAGTGAGTGAATTTTATCGGAGAAGTTGGAGATCCACGGCGAATAATAAGCGAAAAATCCCACAATTCTTTGTTGCGATTGCACATTCGACGGTGGTGGGAGATCTTGTAAAGGCTTTAATCGGTCAGGATCAGGTTTAATTTTTCCATTCGATATTTGAAAACCAAGGAGAGTAATTTCTTTAGCTGCGAAAATGCTCTTTGATTCATTTAAGGTCAATCCATATTTTTTAGCGGCATTAAGAAATTTGTTGAGATTTGTTTCGTGTTCAAGCGTATCTCTCCCGCAAACTGTCACATTGTCCACATAGACAAATGTATCTGTGAGATGTTCCTGTGCGATTATATGATCCATAGTTCTTTGGAAACATGAGACACCATTCGTCACTCCGAAGGGAATGCGACGGAATTGAAACAAGCGTCCACACGCTTCGAAAGCAGTAAATACCTTTTCATGTTCTTGGATAGGTATTTGGTGGTAAGCGCTTTTGAGATCCAAAGTGCTGAATATATGATATTTTGAAATGGTTTCAGCCATTTGGTCTATTTTCGGCAAAGGATATGCGTCTAATAGTGTGAATTTGTTGACTGTTTGGCTGTAGTCCACAACCATACGTTTCTTGTGATTCTCATTCGATACCACGAGAACTTGTGCTCTCCACGGGGATGTTGAAGGTTCGATAATGCCATCAGAAACTAATCTGTTTATTTCATCCCGGATAAATATTTCATCCATTCGATTGTACCTTCTTGATTTCGTAGCAATAGGCCTCCAGTTAGCAGTTAAATGGTGGAAAAGAGGCGGGGACGTAACAGATGCAGGTTTCAGTAAACAGACGGTGAATGACGATTTATGACCACCAAAAGAGATATTTACACTTTTATGCAATCCAAGGAAGTCATGACCGAAGAGTACGTCAGTACAAAGATCAGAAAGTATAGATAGCTTGATATTTTGATAAACACATGATTTGTATTGAATCGACACAAAACAATGGCCTTTGGTATGACTCGAAAATGAGCTAGACGCCATGGTTATTGTTTCTTGAGAGGAGTGAATTTTCCAATTATTTTTCAAAACGAAGGCTTCTGAAACATAACTACAGGAACTGCCTGTATCAACGAGAGCATGACAATTTATGTTATTGACTTCTAGATTTATTACACATTTGGTGAGACAATCAGGAGCAGCAGCTAATACAGTTGCAGATATGGTAGGATGAAGCGTCGAAACCACTGGGCGGTGATTCTTAGAGCGACATACCTTTTGAAAATGTCCTTTGTTTCCACAACTTTTACAGAAGGCGTTTCTGGCCGGACATTTCCATCTTAAATGATAATCGTACCCACAAAAGTCACATTTTTGTTTAACAGCAGCAACAAGATTATCTGTAGATTTATCGGAGGTTGATGAAGGACAGAGTGGCTGAACCGTTGCAGTGTGTGCAGAATTCAAACAGTTTTGATATGATAATGATTGCTTTTCCGCCATTTCGAGACCACGTGCTTGATCAAAAGCCGCTTGAAAATTAAGTGAGTTGTGTTCTAAGAGACGTTGTCTGATTGAATTGGACTGGATTCCATTAATGAAGGCATCGCGCAGAGCATCGTCTCGATTTTCCTCGACCGTAGTTGGTTTGAAATTGCATTCCCTAGCTAACGATTTCAGAATCTGAACAAATTGATCCAATGTTTGTCCATTTTCTTGTTTAGTAGTCGCGAGTATATGACGAACAAAGACTTCATTTTTCGGTCTGACATAGAGATTCATTAGAGTTTTGATAGCATGATCATATGTATCACAGTCAACGATGTGTTCATATACGTTAGGAGAGACGTAGGAAATAAGAGTGTCTAATTTATCCGGATTCATGGATTCGACTGATTTTAGGAGGCCACAGAATGTACGATACCAATGATTCCATTGTTTTGCTGCATCTGGTGCACTAGGTTCAACATCAAATCTTTCTGGTCTGAGTAGGCGTTCCATGATTGGGTTATATGATGAATAAATTGTTCTGAATCACAGTAACAAGCACAGCAAACGGGCAGAGTCGACAAGTCAGAAGAAAGAGTTGCCTAAAATATTAGGCTTTATTCATCATATAATGCAGATATACATGCTAAAAGACAAAACAAAACATGTTAGTATACGAACGGTGTGTACAAATAAACAATCATATCAGTGGTCTAAATAGAAATTTTCAAATGATTTCGTTTTTGGTCTAAAAAATTATTCGAATTATAGTTATATCATTTTTGTTGATCACCGTAATTTACATGAATCGATCTGTACCTGCATTAATAGACGAAGATTTTAGTGTCCCACACGGTGTGTTCGAGATAGCTCATGCTTCTCCTCTGAAACCTGTTCACTTTTGGCCTCCCACATATTTCCGTTCGTTAAAAGTCTTGTTTATTTTTATATAATGCGCTCTCGAATCTTTTTGGACCAGAAAGTCAAGAAATGGAAGACGCGTTCGCGTTAGGTTATATTCGCTGTTTGCTCAAAATTATTCGCGCAACAGGTCCGAGAAAATAAAAATGTTAGCGAATCTATAAAGGATTCTAGCAACCATATTATAACCGATAAAATATATTGTCTTGATATGTGGGCTGAACACATCAAAGATCAATTTTCTTGAGCGCCCGCGTCAGTTCCGATTCACGAAAGCATGCCTGTGTCAACAGTGTGGAATATTTGTCTCATCATAGTTAGAAATACAAGATGCAATACTATCTCTTAAACGTCACAAATCCGCAGGTCCTGATGATTTGCTTCCGGGATTATTTAAGTATGATGGCGATACAATTTTGAAAGCATTAACTAAACTTTTTCGCGCTATATGGAATGAGGAGACCGTACCACTTTATTGGAATGAGTCGGCCATCATTCCTATCTACAGAAAAGACAATCGTAAATCCTGTGATAAACATTGTATTATGCTCTTGACTCCAATCGTGTCTAGGTTATTTGCTTCGATTATCCTACGTTGTCTTAGTGCTTCACGTGAATCACACACTAGAGAAGAACAGGCCGGATTCCGCTCAGGGGAGGTTATTTAAGTAATATATTTACGTAAAGGCAAGTTTTTGAACATCAACATTTATATCACCGTCCCACAAAAGCCGTCTTTTTAGGTGGATCGCAATGTTTTATTCCATATTTTGTCAATAATTGTTGTACCAACAAATTTTGTTAATATTATACGCGCTCTCTACACAAATACTTCTGGTCGCGTTAAGGTCTACGACGAATAAACGCACAAATTTACAACTAGCAATCATGTTCGTCAAGGCTGTCCACTTTCCCACTTTTTGTTTAACTGTGTAATCAATGCTATTATGAACAAAATTCCTCCACACATTAAGGATGCAGGTGTTGAAGTTCTCACGTGCGGTAAAATAGTCGATGTTGACTATGCAGACGATATCGTACTATTATTCGACAATCGAGAGGCTGTTCAGGCCACCTTGAATAGATTAGCAGACGTTTCGTCACGGGTTGAAATTCATACCATCTAAATGTAAGATACTTTTTACAGGATCACCCACCACTTACTCCAACTCTGCAACAGAATGAAAATCTAGACATAGTTTTGAGGTTTGCATATCTTGGGAGCTGTATCAATAATATAGGCAATACAATTTAACAATAATTGCTTGAGCATGTGGTGGTAACAATTCTTTAAATCAAGTTTGCGAGCTTAAAGTAAACACCAATCCCATTGTATTTAACCAGTCGTCGAACAACATAACAAAAATATCCGCCAGCCGCAACGCACTGACGCGTTTCGACCTTCCTTGATGGAACGCGAATATTTCACTCTTTCTTAAAGATAGTGTTTACAATACATCTGTACGCGCAGATTTACTATACGTTAGTGAAATGATTTTAGACGCTTATGGGAATTTAATCATCGTTGTTTGAGAAGTATAGCACATATTGATTACCGAAAAAGAAAAACCAACGCTAAAGTATTTTTGGATCTGCCAACAAGTGCTCTTCGTTAGAAAAACAAATAAAGCTCCAGCAACTTCGTCGGCTCGGTAACGTTCTACGTATTCCTTAAATTCTGTTGCCCAGTAGAACTCTGTTCTCTCATCCAGCACCAGATTGACGTAAGAAACAAGGTGGGCAGATTTTGATATGGCGGAAACAGTTGAAGTCACTTGTATCCAAATTGGGTAGTATCGGACCTAATCGTCTGTCAGGATGGGTCAACGTGCGCATCATAGTTCTTGGTTAGAAATCCGCGATATGGCATTGAATCGAGCTCAGTGGCGATCTTGTTGCAGATGTCTAGTTAAATCATCTTCGTAACTTTCTTTTTTTAGTAGGGCAAAGTTAGATGCGAGGTTTGGTTTGTTTATGACGTGATACAGTGAAACCAGTAAGGATGCTGTATTGCTGATGTTGCCGTGCCCTAATGCTTGCTTGACCATAAAGTTGTTGTGTAGGAGTTTAGTCTACCTCACTTTTGTGAGTTATCTTAATAAATATACTCTCTCTCTATCTCCTAAATCTCACTTAAAATTTGTCTAAATTATTATTTTGTCGTTATATATATATGAAATAAAATCCGTTGTTTTACTAAGTAAATAATCATTAATTATTAATTAGGAAGAAGAAAATTTTATTGATGAAGGTTAATTTGTAAATATTTTTTTTACGATCTTTATCAGAATATATAACTCAAGCTTAACTCCAATAAGCTTAAATCATTCGTTGAGTGTACATAATTTCCAAATGAATGAATGATTGGTACATTACATATGCCAAATGGGTGGATGGCTTGAGATTTGTGTTGGTAAGTTAATAAACGTGTCTGTTTTTATTACGTGTTTTGTAGGTTTATGAAATTTGACCATTCGTTTAGTGCTGGCTAGTAGGCTATTTGGACTTATCATGCGGTCGGTTAGAGAAAAATGTATAAATTTGTTTCTCGTGCATATGCTTTCTCGCATTGTCGAGGACTTGATATGGAGTTAGCTACGCTAGTGAAGGTTTGCACATTCGCCTAGGAGATTGTACATTTATATTTTTCCACATTCCTCACCCAAATATATAGTGTGTAAAGGGCGCAATACCGCCTCCAACTGATGAGTCGCCAGTAAGCACGAAATGAATGTGCACGAGATTATACTTTTTGTTCATGCTGCCTTTGGTTTATCCTTCTGGTCATAGTTGAATTAATTTGTTACTAGTTGCGCAAGACCTAATACATACTTGCATATGTTTTCTCGTTTGATTATGTTGGTTCTGCGTTGTCCGAGTGCTGCATGTTTTTCGATAAATTGACAGCTACTGTTTCTTGACAATCTTGTAGTCTTTTCTTGCTTTGCGCCACACCTGTTTCTTGCCTTTTCTTTTGTCTAAGTGTCATTTTGTTCTTGACGGCATTGTATAATTTATCTTCGCGCTGTTTTCTGCAACTGCATCTTTATCCTTGTCAACGTTTTCATTATCGATGCTTTGGTATTATGTTACGTATAACTTTTTCACAGGATTGCTCATTATAAGAAATTTAAACTAATAAATCAATTTACATTTCGTTTAAATTGGATCATTTATTCTTATTGATTGTTCGTACAACTATGAGTTGAAATTGATAGACAAGATTGATTAGGGAATCTATTGAAATTAACTCGAGTGGTGACGTATTGAACGAAACGACAGTGGGTAAATCGCTAGTCCCGCATTGAAAAACAGCATTTAAGAATTGTTAGTAAAGACGATTACATGATTAAGAACCGGAAACTAGATCCAATAAGAGATTAAGAGTCATGGATTAGAATTAATCATTCGTGAGCGAAGAATGTAAAACTAAAAATAAATTTGTATTTGAGTAAAAATAAAATTACGATTTATTATTCAGTCATCGTGATTCTAAATTTGATTCTTGTTTTCTAATTAACTAAGTTCCCTTATAGAATAAATCACTTATCATTAACGAGTTACGTTGAATAGGAACTGACCTCTTGTGTGATCTTTTTTTCGCAGAAATTTTATAAAATTCTTTCAACTGATTTTCCTTACTTTATTAACTTAAAAGTCGCTAACTTGTGGTCGTTTCACAACTAGTGTATACGTAAAACCTGCTCCTTCTTAATCACTGACGCGCCCGTAGTTGCGACTTGCCAACTACGGAGAGTAAACAAGTAGTGAACACGTACAAATTGAAAATGACGATCAATGAAGCTTCACTTAGAGGAAAGTACACGTGCATGCAATTGCATTTATCTGCAGAATTCACGGTTATAAGCACACGCATTGAGAGTTTTTATATTATGAAACGACAAAAAAGGGGTATGATTCGCTCTAAATTCACTTAGACGAGCGTAAGCGCGCATGTAATTATATTCATCCAGCGGTATGACATCGTCTATATGGTGAAACGTCAACAACAGTTATGTAAAAAATCAATATTTATAAATGAAACTATCAAAGCGAAGTATTACTTGTTTTATTTATATTAAAATGGAATGATGATCGGGCCTGTGTAACGGTGTACGGAAGTTTATACCAAAATGTAGAGGATAAAACTTAGTTGCGCCATACAGCGCGAAGATGAATTCTTCTTTTGTCCATCTGATTTTGGTATTGCTTCTTTTGTTAATGTACGTCTTGTCCGAATGTTAACTTGGCCATAATGGTGTTGTGTAGAGGTTTAGTTTGCCTCATTTTTGTGAGTTATCCTGATTAACTTACTCATAGTAGCAAGGTATTCCTTCTCTCTCTGCCTCTTTCTCTCTCTCGTAAATCTCACTAATAATTAGTCTAAATTCACTTATATAATTTTTTTCACTTCTTATGGTTATATGGCATTGAAACATTAGTCACTTTTGACTTTTTTATGGCTGGACATGATGATGATGAGGATGATGATGATGATGATGATGATGATGATTTACGCGTTTCTTCAATTTATTCAGTGCTAGTCAAATACTATATATTTTTTTAAATTTCTAAACGTTTAACAAGGATGCTTCCTTTGTCATAAATTTCTTAGTATTTTTTGGACTTCATGTTTTGATTAATGTAGTTTGGGTTGTCAATTGGTTATGTTATCGGTGACAAATCTGACTCGTTATTACTGCTGTTTCTTGTTTTGACTAGTAGGTGAGTGTGTATGCGTTTGTGTTTGTGTTGTGTATGTGTGTTTGCATGTAAAGGTCATTCTCGCAGTATTGCGAAGTGATGTCTGAGATCTTGTCATTATTGTTTTGATAACTTGAGAGTTAGCCATTTGTGCAAATTGTTCACTGTTATCTATACAAGTGCTATTTTTCCCAGTATAGTTGATCGTTTCACCCCGCGCGCAAGGGTGCTATTTTCGCTTGGTAACAACGCTAATGTTGATTGTCGTGTTAAACGCTCACACTGTTTGGAGACTTTTGTCATCGTATGCGCCTCTGTTATCTCAACTTCACCTTGTTGCCTCGTATGCGCCTCTGTTATCTCAACTTCACCTTGTTGCCAATCCGATTGTACGCATACGAGGCAACAAGGTGAAGTTGAGATAACAGAGGCGCATACGATGACAGAAGTCTCCAAACAGTGTGAGCGTTTAACACGACAATCAACATTAGCGTTGTTACCAAGCGAAAATAGCACCCTTGCGCAGCGGGGTGAAACAATCAACTATACTGGGAAAAATAGCACTTGTATAGATAACAGTGAACAATTTGCACAAATGGCTAACTCTCAAGTTATCAAAACAATAATGACAAGATCTCAGACATCACTTCGCAATACTGCGAGAATGACCTTTACATGCAAACACACATACACAACACAAACACAAACGCATACACACTCACCTACTAGTCAAAACAAGAAACAGCAGTAATAACGAGTCAGATTTGTCACCGATAACATAACCAATTGACAACCCAAAATGTATAAATATGTATGATTGTATAAGAGATGATTAGTATTCACGAAATAAATGGCCTTATCCACTTTGTTATTTGTGTTGTTTTCCTAATTATAAGAATACTGTGTTAATTAAAAGGGCATGGATATAATATATATATATATATATATATATATATATGGATGAATTCGCAGATGATCAGTTAAATTCTTTGTAGTGAAATGATCGTAAACATCAATTTTGCATCAATTGAGACCATTGGTGCATTGGGGATGTCTTGATTATTACTTTTGCTAATTCAAACGGATCTTTAACCGTGTATGTGTGTTTGCATAAGAATTCAAGCAATGCAGAATCAAAATAAAGAAACAAGCAAAAACATTTGCACGAGAAAAATATTTTCAAACGTTCATTAAACGGACAGTTGACTATACTTAACTAGACAACGTGCTGACATTAAATGAATAACCAGATGTCATACATCTGACAAAAAGTGACATAAAAAGGCATCGTATAGCTCACCAATGCCAAACACAGTCATAAATATAAGACATGTAATTCCATTTGAGACGTTCATTCATTCGTTTGGAATACCATGTATAATCAGCGTGCGATTTAAGCTTAAGCGATATATTTTGCAACAGTTATTACGAAATATAAATTAACTTTCATCTATTCCATCTTTTTCTATTTACTGAATAATAAATGATATCAATTTGATTGGTTTCTATTTTCCACACTCTCTCTATGTTCAAATATTTCTATCTTGTTTTGCTTTCCAATTTATATATAAAGATATGTTCATGAGTAGATATTTGAGAAGACCATGAGAAGGAAAATTTTCTTATATCTGATAAAATTTCTTTTTGGTTTTGCACACAGGAAGGGTACAATGAGTATTCTTATAATTAGGAAAACACAAATAACAAAGTGGATAAAGGCCATTTATTTCGTGAATACTAATCATCTCTTATACAGTCATACATATTTATCATTTTCAATTGATTATGCTAGTGGTAACAAACCACTAGCGTAATCAATTGAAAACCCAAATGTATAAATATGTATGATTGTATAAGAGATGATTAGTATTCACGAAATAAATGGCCTTTATCCACTTTGTTATTTTTGTTTCTTTTCCTAATTATAAGTATATATATATATATATATATATATATATATATATATATATATATATATATATATATATATATATAACAACCACATAAATCAAGGTTGCGATTTTGATATAAAAACCTGACCCAATATGTACATAAATTTTTCAGTATAAACTAAGCATTGCAGAGTGCGAAGTAGGCAATTCATCCAGTAGACCGATGTCGTCCGTATTGGCAAAACACCACTTACTGACCAGAATTTGCCGCGTATAATGCTCGAACCGGAGTTCATCTGATTCGGAATCTGTTACTCTAAACATTAAACCATCCTGCCGCACCTGTTTGAAAGGGCAATTCATCCAGTAGACCTGTTTCGTCTTTCATTTGGAACTTATCACATACTGTCCATAATTTTTCGAATTCGGTCAATCGATTCTGAAGCCGGCGTTCCCATTTTAGAGCACTGTCCACGGCAAGTTCTGTACAGTACGTGATGTGATCCCCATAAGGATGAAGCCAGTCTACTGGACGAATTGCCTTTTCTAGAGTATACAATGTTCAGTTTATACTCACAAATGCATGTTCATAATAGGTCAGATGTTTATATTAAAATCGCAACATTGATTAAAGTAATTAGTAACACCACCCGCGCAACCAGTGTTCTTTTAATTTTCTAAAGTTTCTGTATGCTTTAACCACAAACTGATAGTAAAATATTACGATATAATATCGATTGTTTTTTGTTTATAAGCTGAAACCGGACGAATTGCAGCGGCTTTTAAGTGCTCGATTTTCGCCGCGTGAGGCCGGTTTTCAACCCTTCCTCCGGGGCAGCCCTCAACGACTAATTGAATATTTAGACGAACGTGTTGGACTTGCGAAGGTAATTGGCAACTGTAAATAGCAAGTAGTTTTGGTCTAAGCACAGTAGTTCTGTTAGTGTGCTTAATTCTTTAAAGTATTGTAGAAACATTCTTTTCTAGACTGCACAAAATATTGACTTTTGGTTCTTATATGAAGCTATTACATTGCAAAATAGACGATTTTGCCTTCTGCTAGGCGTTGGGAATATAAAAATTAGATTATCTAACTCCATAACGTTTTACAAACATGTATAATCAGCAAATAGAATGTCGAAACGGAACGTAAATTGACGCAAAAATCAAAATATTTTCCTGGTAAAATTCTACAAGATCAGATTGTTAGTTTATATATATGTATTATTTATATACATATATATATATATGTATATATATATATATATATATATATATATATATATATATAGATTTGCCAGAGTAAACCAAACATGGGATCAAGTAACAAAGGAATATAATCCACTAAACTGACTGTTCCTTGTTTGGAACTATATTCAAGTACCGTCAAAAAGGAAAAGACTAACTAGAAAATATAAGGGTTATATAAGGATTTCAAATTGTTTGTACAAGCGGTGCACGCGTGGCACATTGGGTAGAGTCTCCGACTTGTTTACTACCTGATACTGAAAAAATACCTTTAATCAAAATCTTGCTATTGTACTTCAAGTGTATATATATATATATATATATATATATATATATTATGTGCGTATAATACATTGTCTTCATATTAAGTCCTGTCATTGGTATGAAAACTTCATCTTTTAACATTTATTATTTTTAAACGGATGGCTGGCACTATTTTTATGTTGCCTCGTTCGTGTTTAAGCATCAACATATTCGCCGATTTAATTTACAAAAAAATACTTATATCTTCAGTATTATTTCTTTTTCGACAAACTACTGGTTCTCATTCACATAATATTTTACTTTTGTCAGTGTTATATGTGTTTGTGTATTGACGTTATAACGCTAACTAACCGATTCATTTGAACTATAAATCTTTGCGTTAGAAACGACGTATTTCTGCTTAATGTGTGCGCTATATATATATATATATATATATATATATATATATATATATATTCGTGTGTGTGTAAGTTTTGTCAGGTATATACTATAAATAGCATGTACTATAAATACGTCATATCTTATATGATGTTTAGCCCAGAGAAGAATTTTAATATTTTCCAGCTTATTGTTTATTACTCATATATATATATATATATATATATATCCGACTGTATGATTTAATGGTAATTGGTAAATGCTGCTTTCTTGACAACCAAAGCGCCAGAGATATAAATCGATTTCTTTTTCTTAAATTATTACTGTGCTTACTCGTTTACAATTAAGCAAATCTTTCCTAAATGTGTATTATTAGCAAAATTTTAATATTGCACTTTTTACTAATGGTTTGTTTCTTAGTATTTATCTTAATGAATAAATATATATATTGTATGGAAGAGAGAGAGATATATATATATATATGTATATATATATATAATTTGTCTGCTGCGTTTCTTAGGAGACCTTTTATCACATTATATTATAACTTGTAAATAAAACTAAAATGGAATCAAAATTCTGGGGAACGTTAAACAATAAAGTGCTCTGTATAATTGTATTTAGTTTCTTCATTGGTTTAATGGGGTTACGTTTAATGCGTCAATTGGGGATTCGTAAAGAATATAGTATCAAAATTTACGATTTAACGAGGGTTCAAATTTGATGAGTGATATTAGCGGAATGGAATATTTTACTTCGCTTAATTATGGAAATAGGACTAGTGGATTGTATTTATACCCGTGTTTGGGCCGTGTGGATTGATTGCTTATAGTCTATATCTAGTTCCTGTATTACGTTTGTTCCTTATTGGATCCATATATACACTTGTACACTGGTCAAAGTGAAGTGTTTATATGAAGTAGCACTTCTACATTAATGGAGGCCAAGTTGCGGCTACGTATACCAGGATCCGCCTTGTCCAAATAAAGGTTGCTTGTAGTTGTACATCATTCGATATTAAATTCCACTTTTTCAATCGTGATCTTGTCCCTACTCAATGTTTCTTTTATACTGGTCTTATTTCTACATCTATGCACTGATTCAGGTGGAATATTTTCATACAGTAAAATAGACTCGAAACAATAACAGTGGTAAGGATACAGTCCATAGTCTACTGGTTATTATTACGAAGCTGGGCTAAGACATTTAGCTACCTTTATTTGCTCTGCTTTTACCATTTTTCTAGAGCCTTTTAGTTGGGTTCCAAGTTGTAGCTGCTTATTCCAAGATCGACCTAATTATATCAATCATGCATTACTCTTTAATAACGCATTTTTCTTGACACAGCCAATGGTTCTTTTGATATATCATTGAGGACAGTTTGCGCACCCATATTTTCTCATTGGAGTTTATAAGGTATAATTCGACACGGGTGGAATATTCGTGATAGTGGATCGTTCATTCGTAAATCCATACTGACTTGAATAAAATTTAATCTGTATAATATAATAGATGATTTAGTATCAGTTCTTCAATTATCTTGAATTGAGGTAAAGAATGAACGAAAGTAGCCTATAATCGTTAGCATTCGTCACTCTACTCATTATAGGCATCGGTTTGACGATAATTGTTAAAATACTAGATGGTACAATGCAATCACTCAAAAGTTTGTTCAAAAGTAATAGAACGCATTTAAAATGATAAAGGCAGATATTGTGAGATGGTCTCCTTTATTTATAGATTTAACTATCAATATTAAATATAAGAGCATCTCGCAGTCAATAAGTACTTGCGTTTCCTGGCTATATAGATGATCAGGTATCGGAGCCATAAGGCTTACATTCTCAGTATAACATTAAATTCCCAGACAACGCCTCCAGGTCGCAGATAACTTCACTACACGTTTCAAATAAATGTACTTTTGGTATTTCTTTCTCCTTTCAATTACTGTAATCGTTCTTGATTTTGTAACCTAGCTTAGGATTTCTCTTACGCATAGTCATATTTTTAATATTATTCAGTAAACAAAATTTCACAGCTTTTTATCGTCTAATTCTAAACGTAATTAATCTTCTATTCATCATTTTTGGTATATTCCTACCAAAAGTACAAGTATGATATAGATTATGTAACAGAATAGATGCAGAATGAAAGAAGTTGGTATTCATATTATAAAAACAATCATAATCCAGAGTTTCAATTTGCACTCCAAAGAGCTCCCATTAAATTCTAGAACACTCAAGTTGTGCATTTATAGAGGGAATCATCTAGCTATTAGCAAACATATTATTCCATCTAAGGATAATTTTTTCATGGACTATTTGTTTAAAGTAATAACCAATTTCATACTTTTAGCAATAAATTAATTCTGTATCTATGTAAGCATGATCTAAGCCTTCCGAACATCTAACGGTTTCTTTTATGATTTGCGGTAGATCATAGTAAGTGATGAGATTCGATATTAAATAATTCAAATCGACAACGACCATATACTATTGGAAGTTAACAATAAATAGGAATAGTTAAATTGTTGAAAAATGAGTGTCCATTCAGAAAACCATGTTGTTCGTCTAAAAGAGAAAAATTAACTTCAAACTGTATGAAAGGGTAAATTGCTTTATATAGAATCCCGTCAAAACTGTAGTGAATTCCTGGACAATAGTGACAGGACAGAGATTCTTAAATGATGAGATCAACATAAAGTCACTATTTAGATAGAAAAGATCTATGATCTAAGCCACTCCGAGGTAAAGCAGTAATGGAAACACGTTCGTATCGACTTCGGAAATCATAGTAAAATATTTCTAAGCTAGGAGGTTAATTAGGCTTACAGAGGTATCATACTGATCAAATTGGTGGTTAGATTTCATCTCTTTAATTGTCTGACCTACGGTATTTCGGCCAGACGAAACCTTGCAGGATCTCGATGAACCTCAACTGACAACTTCATCTCATGAAGTGGCAACGGAGTAGAAATTTGTACGAAAGCTCAGCTATTCTTCTACAAAGCTGATATCATCAGAACCAGCGAAATTTATTCCTGGTTATTTGTATATTTAGAACTGTTGATTATCGATTATTATGAATTTCTGGTTAAGCAGAATCCTTAACTGTTAATTGTTTTTCTAATATAATCCTCAGTAGGTCGAAGTGAGAGAGCGAGTGCTTCTGACGAGTAACGTAATCTTAGTTTGTATTCCGGATTATCACGCGCTTTAAATAGTTTGTATGAACTTCGCTGATGCAGAATAAATATCAAAGAGGCGTTGTTGGAAGATTACGCGTAATGGACCCAGTAAAAGCATGATGATAAGTGATCAGAGGTGATAATTTTTATACGAATTGCTTATCATTCAGTGTAACGTCTGGATGTATGTAAGGTCTTCATTGAGACGAAAAAATAAGAACGTATACTTTTCAATGATCAAGATTCGAGAAAATCCCTCGGCACTGGACTATGGAGATTTCTTTATCTGACAGGTAGTAGTAGAGCTAATAGTTATCTCGGAGGTTAATGTGAACAAATTTATTTGGAAAATTGTCAGCGAAGAACTGTAACAGAAAATGGCTTTCTGAACCTAGCTTGAGCCAGTTAATATGAAAGTGGTTGAGGCTGCCCAAATCCATGTAATGATCCGACGTTTGAGCAAAAGGAATGTCTAAAATTGGGGCTCATTAGGACGGTGTTAGACTATACAGACAGATGAAAGACGAAAAATACCCCGGAAAACTGCTCTATCGCTTTGAAAAAAGAATACCCGTTTATGAATAAAAGATCATCATTGTGTGAAGTATGGAGAGCCAAAATTTCGAGAAGTGGGCACTTCCTGGTTCTTTCGAGGGTGAAATGCCAATAGTTGAGTGCTCATAGTTGTTCAGGACCTGCAGATAGTGAGAATTGCGGAGAGGCATTCCAGTTCAAGATGATTATTTAGGATATGTAATGCGAGTGGTAGTCCTACAATTGTGGACACAGCGCGAGCATTTCATCTTTCTCTTGATGATGAGAAGCGAGAGCGCATCATTAATTTGGACTTTTTTAAACTAGCTCTTGTCGGGGGGATATGGAGTTTAGGTTTTTGAAAACAAGAAGAAGTGTATCAAAAGCTCAAACCACTGACAGAAGGAGCATCACTGATGAGAGAAGAGTGTAATTGCTTAACGAATGCATCGCTGGAAAATGTTGCATTATCTGACAAGTCGTTTGGAAGATTAACGCAATGGGCTATCGCAGTTAACAAATTTTAGGCTTGATTGACCAAGGGGTTTTCGTTTTGACACGGAAAGGACAAAACGAATTATCTTATTTTGCGTAGACCACTGTATCAGGCTTTCCGCACCAATCATGATATTATTTGAAAGCGAGGACTCATGTACAGAACTAGACGCATGCATAAGAACCTCATTCGTAGTCACTGTTATACAACGGATCGATGTCAATGTATATCCGGGACTATCTGATGAGAGCTAATGGGTGCGCAGTTGGCGTTGGTTGTAAGTGGTAACCCTTCAAATGGCGGGGGGCTCAAAATTACAGAAGTCAATCGAGCAATCGAAAGAATACCTCTAACTATTGATATTATTCTCTTAGTGTTGCACCACCTACGTAAGTAGCTATATTGAAGATGAGTACAATTATCAGCCTCGTTTTTGGAGCTAGTTCAGTTATAATCCACGTCCAGCACATCGATAATATCCGAAGCAAGCTCATTATTCTAAAACTGAGACAGGTGGACTAAATGAATGGCCTGCGGTTGCTGAAATTGTGGAAATCAACTTTTAACGAAACTACTTGGAAAAATTAACAACAAGCGCGACAGCGAAATTAATGTAGAAAAATCTTCAGACAGACGCGCTAAGAGATCATAGATTTCAGCCATCGACTTTTGGAATTCTGCGCGGATCGTAAAGAGAGTTACCAGCTTTTCAGTAACGATCAGAGCAGCGATGGCGATTGAAAAATCTGGATACTAGCGATGGAATCAAGAAAAATATCTTGAAAAGATTACAAGATCTGGCGGTCAATGTTAGTATTAAAGAAAACAGAATGCAGATAAATGCAGAATTTGACCAAATCCACTAATGATTAGCGAACTAAATGTAAGCTGATATAAAAAGGAAATATTACGAGCTTTAGCGTCAGTAAAATCTCTTACGGCGTTAAGTGTTGACTGCACATGGGGAATTTTAAAAATCTATTATAAAATTGAAAGAGTATAATCGTTTGCCAGTCAAGAAATACTACGGATCTACGGAGCGGATCCACATAGGCTATTGTGCTTTGCCAGATAAATTTTACTCATATTTCGCATCGTAAATATATCGAACTTGGAAAGTGTCAGGGCGAAAGATGCATGCTTCGACGGTTGGGTGGTACCCGATAAAAGGAATTACTCGTCTTCTGGCACATTGTAAGTTGACGGAAAACTAGTAGAAGCTGTAAGGGGAGTTGCGCGTACAAGGCTCCAAGGAATGCATATTGGAGGCATCCTAAAATGACCGAAGTTAAGTTCGAAAGCTTTGATGTAAGTAATGCGCAATAATTCCCTCTGTAAATCTTTTTTTTACTGCGTATTGACTCCTTTAGTGGAGGTTGGTTCCATTTCATGGTGACTTGGGAATTTTATGCGGTGTCCCCACTGGTTTTTGATCATAATGTTCCCTAGCCTCTTTGCAAGCGCAGTCTCGTGCGGCAGCAGTGTTGTATTATTGCTGTATTGTTGAGAGCTCATTCGCCATTCGAAGTACTAAAATTCGTCCAGGAGTCCATGTAACTCCGTGGGCTGTTGTCCCTTTTAGGTGTTACGCGTCGCTGCGCCGTCGTCGGGCCTATGTGGGTATTTTATAGGAGATCCGATTGCCGGTCGGAAATCCACCACACCCTGGTGACACCACCGCCATAGCCCCGTTAGCCCATGTACGATCGGCCATCGAAACATGGTTGACACCGTCGTACCACGAAATCTGTTAGATTTCGGCTGGAAGGTAATCTTGAAGAGGTTACTGTCTATAGCAACAAGAAGTTCGTCATAGCGGCTGAGCTAAGTGGTTTAAAATTCTTAATAGACGTGGGTGCAGAGGTGAGCATAGCTTAATCCGATGTGGCGAAAATTGATATCCGCATTTGATGATCAACTATGGGCTGCAAATGGAAGTTCAATTGAGGTTAAGTGAGTTCAAAAATTTTCAGTGACATTGGAGGAGAAATTGCCAATTACGTGAAGATTTCTGGTCGCTGATATAAAGGATAACATCATTAGGATGAATTTTTAAATTCATATTAACCTCACTTTTGATCTAATATCTAGCACCATTGGACAAGTAACTGGGATAATGACTGAGACTGGGACCTCAGTAGTTAGATCAGTGAGACTATCCAGACACGTCGTCACCGATGACTTGGTGGATGTTATCGAGAAACACTTTCAATGTTAAGCGGAATGGTTTGAAGACAGGTATAGAACACCAAATCGAGTTTGTTGAACCATTGCCCTGCTCATCGAAGGCTCAACCATTAGCACAACATAAACAACTAGTTGCAATTGAAAGATTTAAGCGGTTAAGAGGTGAAGGTATTTGCAGGCGTTTAAACACCAACTTTACATCTCTATAGTGGTAGTTCCCAAAACCTGAACCGTGTCAATGAAGGGATTGTAATAATTATTATCTATTGAACTCTGTAACGAAAGTTGATACGTGTTCTCTAGCGAACCAGAGTACTTTGCTCAGGGATATAATGGGTTATGAGGTCTATACTACATTAGATTTTCAGAAAACCTACTATAAATTACCTATGAAGGCAGAATTAATACCGCACAATGCAGTGCGATTTCCTGGATGCGGATTGTATGGATATTTATGCATACCTTTAGGTCTAAATAATGCAAGTGAGATATTCCAGCGTCTGACGGAGGAGGTTCTATATGACTTTCCATTTGCTATAGTGTATAAAGATGACATCATTATATGTAGTCAATCTAGGGAGGAGCACTTGGACGTCGTGTTATCTAAGCTGGAACAAAATGGGCTGGTAGTAAACCCAGAAAAGAGCATGATTGTTTGTTCTACTGGGAAATTTCTTAGACACTCTATTTCCAAAGATAAGGTCCAAGCAATCAAAGATGTGCCAGGGCCCAGAACTGTACGTCAACTGCGTAGATAATTTGGGAGGATTAGCTATTATTGTCGTTTTATACCAGGTTTAGCTGGAATTTTAAGGTCGTTGACTGGACATTTAGTTTGTGATCTGAGCACGACCAAGAAGTCCTGGCCTATTAATTTTAGCCAAGACGACAAGGAGAAATTCCAAAAGGCCAAAGATCTGTAAAGCCAAATCACCACATTAGCACCTGTGAATTGGACTAGGCCGTCTGATCTGGTCACGGATGCTTCCGATGTAGCCATAGAGGTAATGTTACATCCAAGGGATAATGATATAGTCAAGCCGATAGGATTCTATAGTCGGAAGCTCAAAGATCGTGAGAAGCGATATGACACGATTAGAAAGGAGTTATCAACGGTTTATTCTGCAGTACTGCAATTTGAGCACCACCTTGATGGACATCATTTTACGATATTAACTGATCATAAGCCGTTGTTAAGTATCCTATAGAAGATAAATTGGCTTAAATATTCTCGGTGGGTGAATTCCCGAATTCGCAGAATTTGATTTTTCCATTACTGATATCTCAGGAAAAGAGAATTTGGTGACAGATACTCTAAGTTGACCAAACATATCAGATGAAGATATGATCCGTTCGGAATCACTCATATGCTCTGTTCTGCCTTCTAATGATTTTGCTCAGCAATTGAATGAAGCATAACTCGTTGATACTTTAGTAGCTGTGTTGGCAAAGAAGTCCGGTTATACACGCAAGTAGATTGAAGATGAGTGGTTACTATGTGAAATCTCCCGGAGCCAACTTGACCTATGTATGTATTTTAGAATTGAGGCATAAGGTAATTCAACAGCTGCATGAATTTAATCATCCCTCCATTAAGACAAATATCAGGATAGTCACCGATAGATATGTATAACCTAAAATGTCTAAAGACATAAGGGTTTGGGTGAGGATATGTTCCAGTGTCATACTAAAACCAAATTTAAAATCATTGGTATACCAGCGGGCCGTTTCATGCGTGTACATATTGATATTGTATAAATGACAGGAATTTCTGGCCAGAAGTATTTACTTAATTGGACGTCGCAATATGAAGTACTGGAAAAGGAAACTAATGATCGTAGTAGTCAGTTTATAATCCCAGAGCTAGTGGGATGGTTGAGAGACTGCACAAGGAACTGAAGGCTGCATTACACTGCATTAGATGATCTAGTCGGATAAATGATTTGCCCATAGTTTTGCTGGCAATGCGAAATAGAAAAGAGCTCAGTTAGAAGCATCAATAGCAGAACTTGTTTATGCAGAGCCATTGAGATTACCTAGAGATATTCTAAAAGAAGCTTCGAGTTGTCTCGATTGGGCCTCTAGCTCAGTGGATCGTTTTGTTAAAACATTGAGAAATAAAACGAGTCATTTAGCTCCAACCAAGACTAGAATTCCAAGTTTTAAATGCTATGTATCTTCAGAGGATATATAACTAACGAGAACAGACTAAATTGCCTGATTCCGTTCTTTAAGGGGCCATTCAACGTCAGTCGTATGACTGATAAAAATGCATTTATAGAAGTAAAAGACACAAAAGAGTTTGTAGCACTTGATTGATACATTTCGCAATTTACCTGGACGGAGGAGGAGACTGAGGAACGAGACCCATCAGAATATCAAGAAACTGAAGAGATATATGACTCGAAAATGTGAGAAGAAAGAAGAGCAAGATAAATGTGGAAAAGGAGTGAAGACTAAAGCCAAGACAACTGAAGAAAGAGATCAACGCAATATGAAAGTAAAATCTAGCGAAGCACTAGTACTGCTTGTTGAAACTTGGTCTGAAAGAGTCATCAAGAAAACAAAGAATGAAGACTGTGATGTGTGAGTAAACATATAAAAACATAAAGGTGTATGTGGAGGTCAATTAATTTGTTGGAAATTAATTAACTCATATAAAAATAAAACAAATTTTAGTTTTGGAAATTTGATGTTATCGTTGGTTTTATAAAACAATGTTTTGTTTTAAAAAATATTGTAACTTTTGTGAATTTTCCTTTGTACATATGGTTGAAGATTTTGACTTGTTTTTTGCGATTTTTATAATGGTGTCTTGTTGAGATATTGAGTTGTATGGTACGCGTTTCTGCATGGTTCTGGCTTGAGACATTGCTAATAGTGTATTGAAGTTTGTAACGAAAGTATTATTCGTAATTTACTTTTCGGGAAGGATCTCAAATTTGCTTCAGGTAATTGACGTAGGTACTTGTTTGTGAAGGTTTCAGTGAGACGGTGAGAACACTTATTGTCGTAACAAATATATCATAATAAATCTTATTTTAGCATTATGGCCAACAACGAAAATTCTAAGTGTACAGAGCAATTAGCAGGATTTATACTTGTAATTTAAGAGAGAGTTCTGAAGTATTTAGTTATTCCAAATTAGATGAGCATACCGCATATATGGATTATCCGAGCCTAGCATCTCAGAGGCTCTTTTATGGTAGTGTACAAAAGGATTCTACATAGTGCAAAAGTATATATACTTCAAAGTATCTAAACAAAGTATTTTCTAGAAATTAAACGTGTATTTTATTTTTTAATGATATTCGTTTTAATCCGCCACTGTGGTGTAAACGGCCCGGCTTCAAGTAAATGCCGTACGACATTACAAACTCGGTTAAGGTGCTCTGAATACAGATTTGTTACTGATAGGGGGCCTTTAAGAGGGCCTGGTCGTGCGTTCTCCTGAATTATTCAGATGTGTGCTGTTGGCCTTGCGCCTTGGGATGGTTTCTGGTGGTTGTTCCTCCCGTACAATTAAATTTCATTGTTGCCCTCGTCTGTTATATTGGTTAGCACATTGACGTTGACACACCCGTCAAGGTAGTCCTGGATCGACTTGAGCATATTTTATAGTGTAACGACACAAATCAATCGCCGACATATTGCGTAAATTAAATTCAAATTTATTTACGTTGCACCAATGAGAAAAAAGCAAATTGCCGTTTAACCACGTTTAACCACGTTTAACCAATAGTATGCAAGTACACATATTGCATGCTATTTAAGCACGGTAATTTACCATGCAAGTCAGTTGTGGCATTTGCCTTCTACCTGCTTCACGCGTGTGCGTTCTGTCGGCTGTCAATACGTGTGCGCTCTGTCGGCTGTCAATACCTACGCTGGTGATTTGATAGTTTCACCAACAACTAACTACATCCGTGACTCATCTTGTTGCGGGATACCGGAGAGACGAGCCAATTGAGTGCAGGACCTGCAGGACACCATCCACAACGCGATCACAGCTCAACCACGGGAGCGACAACTCAACCAGAGTCCACCCAAGGCTCTAGGACATCTTCAACTCTGAAGACTTCAAGAGAACGCATTACCAGGCCCTCTTAAGGGCCCCCATATCAGTAACTAATCTCTATTCAGAGCACCTTAACCGAGTTTGTAACGTCGTACGGCATTTACTTGAAGCCGGGGCGTTTACAAAATTGGCGACCGCGCCAGGATATTGATTATTGTTCTGATTTTTTTGGTATAAATAAAATTGACTTCCTTTTTCATCTATTTGGGATAAAAATCGATTAAGATTTGCGTGATTACCGTGACGTGGCATCTGTGAATTTTTTTGGGTATATATATATATTCGTGGTTTGTGTTGGGGGATATAATAATAGATTGACATTTGTGTTTTCTTTACCCTGATCGTGGATTTCTGGGAAATCTGTTGGGTATATATTCGTGGATTTGTGGGGATAATAATAACACATCGGCATCAAAGGCCAACGGGGCCTTTGTTCATCATTTCTACGTACAAAACGGCACCGTACGTACTCAACAACTCAACTTCGGATTTTTGGAAACAGTGACTTTTTGTTCTGCTCTTATTCAACTGTGGAAGCTGTTTGTGGGTAAGCGTTTCGTTAAAGTATATTTATATATTTTCATATTGCTTTTAATTTATGCTTTTAAGATCCCGTAAGATTGTTAAAATGTCAGGTCCAATTTTAGATATTGATGTTCCTGTTTGGGATGGAGATAGTGAGCTATTTTTTATGCGCGTAGACTCCGCTTTCTCCCCGTTTCCTGATTATGACAGTCATCAAAAACTGTCGAAGGTTTTTGCTAAACTACCTTCTGAATTGCAGCGACGGATTTATCCTAAGCTTGAGGCCATTAGGAAGCTACCTAATCCCATTTTGGGCCTACAAAACGAGGTAGAATCCTTGCTTGGACCCACGGAAACTGAGCAGATAATAAACAAATATGCGCAGTTAGATATGCCAAATCTTGGCCCCATAGAAATACTGAGGGAATTACGGAAACGTTGGTATAAAACCAACATTTCTGACCATGAGGCTAAGGTTGTTTTTATTAACAATCTTCCCCAAACATTAAAACTCTTTGCCAGACAGCTCCCCAACACTCTCTCTATAGATGACTTATCTGAGAGATGTGAGTTAGAATATAGGGTTTTGGAACCCAAAGTGAATCCATCATCCTTTTCTTCACCCCCGCAAGATGATAGAATCTCCTCCTTAGAGAGAACAGTGGCGAACATGGCCAAAGTTCTAGAAGGATTGGCCATTACCAAATCCGAGATAAATCAAGTGAATGCTCGACCAAAATTCGTTTCCAAGTCAAATTATAATGGTAGGCGGCGATCGAGATCTCCGCAATCCTTTAATAAATATGCTCCAAAGAACTGGTGTTATAACCACCAGAAGTTTTTTATGCTTGCCAAGTTTGTCTTTGTCGTTCCGAAGAATTTCCGAATGAGTGTCAATTTCCACAGCTGACGGAGAGGACAACAGACCGCAGGCACAAGGGTGCATCAGTATCGGGAAACGTCTGGCGCAGGAAGTAGAAGACCGTACTTTCTGCACATCAACGGCATCAACGGCGCTACAGGGAAGAAGCCAACTACAATCCGACATCCCTGTCGACTCTTTTCGTCCACGCCGAATTTTTCACATAGAGAACCAAACAGACAATGCCGGTCGCAATCACCAGCCTACTTGTTTGCATGACCCGGCCAAACAGCCAAACGAACTTCTGCACCTTCTTGATTTCAAAACTGGCGAAGAGTACATCGTAGACACAGGTGCGGCAGTCTCAGTTCTCAAAGGTGATTCAATGGCCGAGATGTCGCTAGGCGTTCTTCTCGCAACAGCTACAGGCGAGCCCATACCAACTTATGGCTGCCAATACCGCACACTCAACATAGGTCTACGACGTGAATTTTCCCACAACTTCATCATTGCCAAGGTCTCACATAATATAATAGGCCTTGATTTCCTTCTAAAATTTCGGCTCATTGTTGATCTTGCCAATCAAAAGATCATCGACCCCTCCACCGGACTTGAACAAAGCTTTTGGACACTTGCCTCCGAGCGTTTGGAGTTACAGGTCATTCAGCCAACCCCAGTGCATCATTCAGCAGAGATATCAGCAGCTCTTCGAAAATACAAATCGCTTTTCGATCTTAACAAGTCAGAGCTACGAGTCTCCAACACGATGCATCATATCGTCACAGAAGGACAACCTATTGCACTCAAGAAGCGACCACTGGCTCCTGCTAAGCTGAAAGCTGCCCAAGAAGAATTCTCAAGGCTTTTGGAAGAGGGAATCATCAGACCATCGAAAAGTTCATGGGCGTCACCACTGCACTTAGTCTCAAAATCAAACGGATCGTACAGAGCCTGTGGAGACTACCGTAAGCTAAATTCAGTGACAAAATCTGATGCATATCCTATTCCAAATATCAACACTTTACTTGAAAAACTCAACGGCAGCAATTTCTTCTCAGTGATTGACCTCAGACAAGCGTACCATCACATACCGGTAGCACCAGAGGATATCGAGAAAACTGCAGTCATCACTCCATTTGGCCTTTTTGAATATCTTTACATGCCTTTTGGACTCAAGTGTGCTACTCAGACATTTCAAAGATTCATAGACAACATACTTCGCGACGACTCTGCTTATTGTATGTCATATCTAGATGACATTATGGTATTCAGTCCAGATCTAGAATCTCATGCGAAACATCTACGAAATGTCCTCTCACGCTTATCCAACCACGGACTCAAGATCAACTGTGACAAGACGCAGATTGCAACTTCATCCGTCGACTTCTTAGGGCATCGTATCACGGCCCAAGGTATTCAACCGTTGCCGTCAAAGACGAATTCAATCAAGAATATCAAGTCACCAAGGACTTTGAGCGATTTGCAGAAAATCCTGGGAGTACTAAACTATTATCGCAAGTTCCTTCCAGGCCTTTCAAAACAACTTTATCCTTTGTGCAGGCACCTGCGGAACCGAAAAGGACTTAGCAAGAATTCCATCATTGCTTGGTCATCCGAAGACGAGGAATTACTTCGACTTGCCATCAACTCGTTAGCAAATGCCACAATGCTAACGCATCCAGATTTCGAAAAGCCATTTCTACTCACGACAGATGCTTCTGAATTCGCTATTGGAGCCACTTTGGAACAAGAGATCGACGGAGTTCGGAAGCCTATCAGTTTCTACTCGCGTACTCTCCAACCAGTAGAAACGAGGTACGACACTTTCGGCCGAGAACTTCTCGCCATCCACGACGCAGTGCGCCATTTTATCAGCATCATTGGCAGTAGCAGATTTGTTGTTTTCACAGATCATGCACCACTAGTTAGCGCACTTCGAAACGCAACTTCATCTATCGCCAAGTACCCTGCCAGAGTGGAAAGACAGCTTTCTCGTCTAAGCGAATGGCAATTTGACGTCTTTCACGTCAAGGGCAAACAGAACTTCATTGCAGATGCCCTGTCTAGGCCAGACGTCTCTCTACAACCACCTTCGCCGTCACCATTCACTGTCAACTCCGTGGCACTCAGTGAACCTGCACTAACGCCAACTCTCCTGCGAACTGAACAACGCGGTGACATTCACATTCAAAGATCAATAGCCCGTCACCCAACCAAGTTCATATGCCGTCTGTGGGAAGGCTTACCAATTGTTTACTTCACGGGTACGCAGCCCAACAAGCCAGTTCTGCCGACCAGCCTTCAGAGAAAGGTTTTCGATTCAATTCACTCAATTTCTCACCCAGGAAGCCAAGCGACTGTCCGACTTCTTACAGATCGTTTCTGGGGTCACAGACTTAGGCAGAATGTTAAACGATGGGTCTCAGAGTGTGCTATTTGTCAGAAAAACAAGATCACACGACACACTCGTTCTAAGTTGCAACATTTTCGGTCTACTTCTCGCCTAGCCATCGTCCACATCGACATAGTTCATCTGACAAAGGTTCAAGGTTTCAGCTACCTTCTAACTATGATCGATAGATTTACACGGTGGCCTGCGGCATTACCTCTTGGCACCATTTCTGCAGACGAAGTAACTAACGGTTTTATCTCTGCATGGATATCCAATTACGGTGTTCCCAATGAGGTCATCACGGACAGAGGCACTTGCTTCTCATCTGATCGTTTCAAAACCACCTTGCGGTACATGGGATGCATCTTACGCCAGACGACTGCCTACCATCCCCAAGCTAATGGCATGGTAGAGAGAATGCATAGGGAACTCAAAGCAGCTTTAGCATCCTCGTCCATTAATGGCAACTGGGTCGATGCACTACCTTTAGTTCTGCTGGCCATGCGTTCCCGTACTCGAGAATCCATTAAAACGTCTGCGTCACAACTCTTGTATGGCATGGATCTACGCCTGCCTAGTCAGCTCCCACGTCTACTACCGGCACAAGATGACCCACAAAACGAAGCTACCCGCCTTCGACTTCATTTCGGTAACATGTCCGAACAGCAGCCGAGACACACGCCTCGTCCAGTCTTCGTTCACCCACAGCTCCACAGCTGCAAGAGAGTACTCGTTCGCAACAATAATGCTGTTGCACCACTACAACCCAAGTATCGCGGTCCTTACCCGATTTTACTAAGACAGCCAAAATACTTCATCATTATGCAAGGCGCTACACCGACATCAGTAAGCATAGACAGGTTGAAACCGTTTATCGAACCACCTGATCCTGAGAGCGTTCAACCTTCTACACACGTCTCAGGCTCCGTCTGCCCACAATCTCAACCTGCTTTGTATAACGCGTAATTAATTTTTTTTAAACATTAACATTAACTATAAAATTTTTTTAACCTTACGTTATTTTTCGTATTTGTCTCACGTGGCATAACCAGCTGTTCTTAGCTAACAATTGTGTAGCATTTTTGAACAGTTCTTTGGTATTATGCCATCTCTGAGGCAATGTTCGTGTACATATTTTTATGCAATTACCTTTGATTTTAATGTATATATATTTTACATTATAATGTATTTCTCACACATGACATTACACTGCCTATTTTGGTATGACCAGCTACTTAGAGCTAACGCTTTCGTGTAGCAACACTAAGTAGTGATCAGCTTCATATCATGGTACAGGCCACTTTCAATGCATATCTCAACTTTATCTATTTCACAAAGACCACTCTACAAATGTCATGACCACAACGTCGAGCACTCTAGCTCCTTTGGTCGTATACAAACACATTGACAACGATCCAACCTGCTTAGGTTTTTAACTTAAACCTGGCAAATTCAGAGGCGATTTACCTCGAAATCTTCACGCTGCGGCTCCAAAAACTTACACTGCTCTATTTTGCCTCACGTGCTATGACCGTCCACTAGAGCTAACAATTTGTGTAGCAATTCCTAGTGGTTACCTGGCATCATATCATTGTTGAAGCAACCAACAAGCATATTTAAGCCCAGCACTTATGGTTCATCATATTTTTGCTTAACTTGGTTCGAACTCTGTCATGCATTTCTTATCTAGCCTCGCAGAGAGGAATATTTTTTTCTTTTTTTTCAGAGAGGAAAGTGTTGTAACGACACAAATCAATCGCCGACATATTGCGTAAATTAAATTCAAATTTATTTACGTTGCACCAATGAGAAAAAAGCAAATTGCCGTTTAACCACGTTTAACCACGTTTAACCAATAGTATGCAAGTACACATATTGCATGCTATTTAAGCACGGTAATTTACCATGCAAGTCAGTTGTGGCATTTGCCTTCTACCTGCTTCACGCGTGTGCGTTCTGTCGGCTGTCAATACGTGTGCGCTCTGTCGGCTGTCAATACCTACGCTGGTGATTTGATAGTTTCACCAACAACTAACTACATCCGTGACTCATCTTGTTGCGGGATACCGGAGAGACGAGCCAATTGAGTGCAGGACCTGCAGGACACCATCCACAACGCGATCACAGCTCAACCACGGGAGCGACAACTCAACCAGAGTCCACCCAAGGCTCTAGGACATCTTCAACTCTGAAGACTTCAAGCGAACGCATTACCAGGCCCTCTTAAGGGCCCCCATATCAGTAACTAATCTCTATTCAGAGCACCTTAACCGAGTTTGTAACGTCGTACGGCATTTACTTGAAGCCGGGGCGTTTACAATACTGTGTCCATGTGTTGGTGCGGCCTGTTGCTGGGCTCACCACCGGGCTTCCTGCATTTCCTGAACTGGACCTCATCTTATGCGTATGAGTGTTGTCGAGAATAGATGGCAGTGTAACATTATCCTCGTCCGTCATCGTGCAGCTGTCTTCGAGCATTGCAATCCTGCGAGAGTGTTTTTCTGTGATATGTGTCTTAGAGTTTACTTTCCCTTGTGGCATTCATCCAAAGTGCTTGAATTTCTCAAAATCCTTTCTGGCTGTGAGTTCGACAAACCGGGGCACCATTTATGTAGGAGTATTTTTGCGGGGTAGCTATCTAGTTCGTGATTCTGTACCCTTCCTACATATCCATGGTGGCTATTATTACTACCCGTACTCATAATCAGTCTCTGATCTTTTTCGGATGGTTGATGTGAGAAGGCAAAATTGGGTAGTCACACGTATATTGTACACAATGTTGCAAATAGAAATAGAATTCACAGTTAGTCCAAATTGACCATGTTCTGGTCGGCAATAAAAACAAATTTTAACACAAATGAATGTCTTAAACACCAGTCACAGTTAAACTAAATTGTCCGTCTTCTAGACGGCAAAAGTTAAAATGAGCTCTGTTTGTAAAGAAACATATTTTGCACACAAGCAGTTATTCTTACACAAATGTCTGAATTGAAATGAATACATGCAACCGATTGAAAATACATGATGATATGAACATAGTCACTGTTAAAAGTTGTCACTGAAAATGAATGTGTGTAATCCGTGTAAAGACTTCAATGACAAAAACTCACAAATATTTAGTTCACTGCTTGCTATGTTTTTAACTCATGTCATTATAATAATCCATTATTCTCTGAAATTCGGAATGGCACAGTTAACTGTGAACAGTAAATCCCTCGCGTAAATTGCGAATAATCCAACTGAGCGAAATAAATCCACTGTGACACAATAGTCCACCGCGTGTTTCATCCGTATCGCGCGCGGTTCTGTCTATTTCATAAAAACCCTATTAATTACAAATAAAATTGCAGTTCAAGAAATCTCAATTAAAACTGCTTGAAACTAACAGAGATTGTTTCTAAAATCACAGTTAAGAGAAATATTGTATAAGAACAGAGTTAGATTATTTGACCTTAAAGAGCACTGTATTTGTCAAAATCGAACATCGTTGGGTTGTAACGCGGAGACGCGTGTTACATGATAACTTAGTGTTAGGCAAACAGACTGTGTACCACTTTCGTGGCAGAACGCTCGATCAAATAGCCTGGAATGAAATAAGACACTATTCACCAACTGGGAAGAGTTTCGCCGAATCTGTGACGGCGTTAACTGGAAAGAACTCTTTCTACCAAACAACCTCTCTTCATGCTTTTCCGAAGTCCATAACATCTTATCCTCCCACTTTAATTCTGCCACCTCTATTCAACACATACACGCGACGAATAAGTTGAACACCTTGTTTAAGGCACGCGACAACCTCGCACGCAACTCTCGACTACGCACATCGTCACTTGCTCGCGCCCTCGCACTGAGACGTATCGATGGGCACATTAAACAGGTTATCAACAAACAAGCGCTCCACATCGAAAGACGCATCCGCTCAGCTCCTAACTCCCGGATAAAGTTCGCTGTCATCAAACACCAATTGCTGCAAAAGCCCAAAACCTCGTATATTAACTTCTCTCGGTCGGACGACTCCTGCTTCGCCGACGACTATTTAACTTATCTCCTCGACTCCTTTTCCACTCCCACTCCGCCTGCTGAGATGTTAGACAACGGAGACACCGAGAACCTACGCTGGTTCAACGTCTCTCCGGCTTCCGTCGCCCAAGCAATTAAAGACATTAAATCTAAACACCAATTTGATCAATATGGTGTCTCGGTCAGCATGATTGCTCTTCTAGGCTGGAACGTCTTCTCTCTGATTGCCGATGTTATTAATCGATTGTCTCAAAACCACCTATCTTCCCCCGGACTGGCTTAATTCGACGATCTCTCCTATCCATAAAAATGGCACTTCTTCGATCTCATCATTTAAAGATCTCCGCCCCATTACTATCGTCCCTTCTTTCACCAAAATCTTCGACAGGATCTTATACAACCTAATCTACCCCTTCATTAAGTCTCATGTAAACTTCTATCTCCTCGATGATCAACATGGCTTTTTGAATGGCCGCTCCTCTTCCACCAACTTAGTTAGTGTCCTTAATCATTGCTACTCCTCCTTCTCCAAAGGTCATGAATGCACTCTCCTCTTCCTGGATATATCCAAGGCTTTTGACTCTGTCATTTTCAGCAATTGAATCCGCCTTATTGAGAAGCGGTATCTGCGGCAACGTCCTCAATCTTATCAGTTACTATCTCCGAAACCGATGCGCGACTGTAAAAGTCGGAAATAGTCACTCGAGGCCAGCCCTTATCCGATCCGGAGTTCCCCAGGGCTCCGTACTTGGTCCTATTCTTTTCAACCTTACACTCGCGCAGGTACAGGTTGAAGACAAACTTTTCAAGCTGTTTAAATATGCGGATGACATGGTCATAGTATTCAGCAACCCCACAACATCCAACCCTTCCTTACCCCTTATATCGGAGCTTTTATCCTCGCTCCATACGCAGCTCAGCAATATCGGTCTCAAACTAAACCCCGCCAAGACTCGTTTGATGAAATTCTCCTCCGACTCATTCTGCTCTCTCCCGGTTGCAAATTATCCCCTTGATATTGAAATAATAGATTCGGCCAAACACCTTGGTATTTATTTTTCAAAATCCATAGACTTCTCCCCACACCTTACACACACTACTTCCAAACTCTTCAAATGGGCCCGTCTGATCTGCTTCAAGACTAACAACCCCATTCTCCAACTCACGCTATTCAAGGTCTACGTTCTACCCCTCATTTCATACGCTAGCGAATTCTACTGTCCTCTCACTCTCGCCTCCTCGTACGCCATCGAACAGATCTCCTCCAGATTTCTAAAGCGAGTCTTCCCTCACAGCCAAAATTATCGGGAACGCCTACTCCTGGCAAACCTTCTACCGCTTTGGTTTACCCGTCACCTTCGAGTCATTTCTTTTATTCATAAGATCACAACTTGCCTATCACTGTCCAACTTTGCTCACCCAAGTCACCACTACGCCACTCGTTCTAGCAACTCTTGATGCCAATCTAACCATACCCCCAACTTATTTAACAAAATTTATCTCTTTTCCAAAGCCACTAGTCTTCAACGCTCTTCCCACGGAAATAAAGCTCCTACCCCAGCACGAATTTAAAAAGGCGGCCCACAAGTACTTATGTAACAAATTTCTTTGTGAAACGACCGATTGGAAGCGAAATTGGTTCCTTCTTAATTCATTACATTTCTTTCACACCCATGCTATTCTCCTTACTGGTTACGGAGGGCGAAATCCCTCTGGCTGACATCTAATTTCCACTTTCCCTTCTGGTATTAAATCTCTCACTCTTGACTCCCTGATACCACTTCTATTCTCATTTTTCATTCTATCATATCCATATAGTGGATACTTTACCACGTTTTGCTCAATCAATCCTTTTCCTTTCTGTTTCAGCGAAAGACCGGAAACTCAAAAGCCCGCTGGACCACCCAACGGTTTGCATCGGACATCGACTCCCCCTCGTCTACCATCAGTCATAACCTCGTTCAACGGACGCCAGTGATCCCTGCACGACACACTAGCTTCAATCTAGTCGACTCCATCCTGGTCAATACTACACTTCAGAAATTCAATATCCACGACAAAGGACTCCGTCGGTCGACGTCTGCTTCCGGTCCGCCATCATTTTCGATCTCACACTCAAACTCATCTGTCCGAACCCAGCCTACCCCGCATTGATGCTCGGACACTTCATGGACTGAACTCCAATTGATCTTGTCTAGTCAAATGGAATTTCTTTTATTTTTCACCAGATTGAACTATCATGAAGTTGATGAAAACACTTCTCTTCCTCAACTCCTCCCCCCTGTTATTAAATACTTTGCTAGTCACAATTTCATTCACCTCCACATATCCTACCTTTGATTTGTTATTTCAATGGTCGGGCCTGTTGGCCTTTGATGCCAAATAAATGTATTATTATTATTAATAGTCATCCAACGTTTCTAGCATTAATAGCTGTACTTATTTGGAAAAATATTTATGCAAATGCATAAGAAAGCTAATTTTACGCATGCCAGAGCACATTCAACATTGGTTGGTGCCAACACATTACTTCTATAACTAAGAATCTTTAGTCTTTTGAAAATTGCAGGTATGCCAAGTATTCCCTTTTCAATTTTAAGTAACTCTACGTGTACTGATATCCTTCCTTATTTTCAAGATATTACTATGAACCGAGGTCGTCTAGAACTGTGCAAGAAAAAACAATTTGTTCGATGGAATCTAGAATTTCAATGTGCCTTTCCAAGCCCCATGCAAAAATGTGCTTATAGTGACGTTTCCTTCTCTTTTTGAACATCTTTTACTTAATGCATATATATTGTGTGCATTCTTTCTGCTGTTCTTTATACAAAAAATAATTTATGTACCTTTTTCTCTCTCTAGGCTAAGAGAAATGCCTCCATCTAAGATGTCTTTTAAATTTTTATCTACTGAACTAGAAAAAGTCTAAAATCCTGCTGATATTTTTTATTTTTGATTATGATAATACTTTCTCATGGTTGAATAAAAGACAAGGATAATTGTTATCGGCAGCAGAAATTCTTGAGATTTTTATCTCCAAGTTTTGTATTATTAAAATGGAAATGTTTTGCATTATATCATCACGTTAGTCAACAATACATAAAAACTTCATGTTTGTCATGGTTCTCAATTTTTGCATAATGTTACACTCGAATTAAAACTTAATTTTTCCTATTTTAATAATAATAATAATAATAATAATAATAATAATACATTTATTTGGCTTCAAAGGCCAACTGGCCCGACCATTGAAATAATGTGTGGCGTAATGGTGACTTGGGTGGGCAAAGTTGGAGAGCGGTAAGCAAGTTTTGATCTTAAGGATAAAAGAAATGACTCGAAGTTGACGGGTGAACCAAAGCGGAAAAAGGTTTGCTAGGATTAGGCGTTCCCTATAGTTTTGGCATTTCAGGAAGACTCGCTTTAGAAATCTGGAGGATATCTGTTCAATAGTGTAGGAGGAGGCGAGGGTTAGATGACAGTATAATTCGCTGGCGTAGGAGATGAGGGGCAGAACGTAGACCTTGAATAACGTGAGTTGGAGAAAGGGATTGTTAGTCTTAAAACAGATCAGACGGGCCCATTTGAAGAGTTTGGAGGTAGTGTGTGTAAGGTGTGGGGAGAAGTCTAGGGATTTTGAGAAGTGAATGCCAAGATGTTTTATTCGAATCTATTATTTCTGTATCAAGGGGGTAGTTGGCAACCGGGATAGAGCAGAATGGATCAGAGGAGAGTTTCATTATGCGAGTTTTGGTGGGATTTAGTTTGAGGCCGATTCTGCTGAGCTGCGAGTGGAGCGAGGATAGGAGCTCCGATATAAGGGATAAGGAGTGGTTGGATGTTTTGGAGTTGCTGAATACGATAACCATGTCATCCGCATATTTGAACAGTTTGAAAAGGTTGTCGTCAACCTGTATGTGCGCGAGCGTAAGGTTGAAGAGAATGGGACCAAGTACAGAGCCGTGGGGAACACCGGATCGGATATGTGCTGGCCTCGAGTGACTACTGCCAACTTTTACTGTCGCATATCGGTTTCGGAGATAGTAACTAATAAGATTGAGAACGTTGCCGCAGATACCGCTTCTCAGTAAGGCGGATTCGATTGCTGAAAATGACAGCGAGTCAAAAGCCTTGGAAATATCCAGGAATAGGAGGGTGCACTGAAGCCCTTTAGAGAAGGAGGAGTAGCAATGATTGAGAACACCAACTAAGTTGATGGAAGAGGAGCGGCCATTCAAAAAGCCATGTTGATCATCGAGGAGATAGAAGTTTACATGAGACTTAATGTAGGTGTAGATTAGGTTCTATAAGATCCTGTCGAAGATTTTGGTGAAAGAAGGGACGATAGTAATGGGGCGGAGATCTTTAAATGATGAGATCGAAGAAGTGCCATTTTTAGGGATAGGAGAGATCGTCGAATTGAGCCAGTCCGGGGGAAGATAGGTGGTTTCGAGACAATGATTAATAACATTTGCAATCAGAGAGAAGACGTTCCAGCCTAGAAGGGCAATCATACTGACCGAGACACCATATTGATCAAATTGGTGTTTAGATTTAATGTTTTTAATTGCTTGGGCGACGGAAGCGGGGAAACATAGAACCAGCGTAGGTTCTCGGTGTCTCCGTTGTCTAACATCTCAACAGGCGGAGTGGGAGTGGAAAAGGAGTCGAGAAGGTGAGTCAGATAATCATTGGCGAAGTAGGGGTCGCCTGACTGAGAGAAGTTGATAAACGAGGTTTTAAGGATTTTGCAGCAATTGGTGTTTGATGATGGCGAACTTTGCCCGGGGATTAGGAGCTGAGCGGATGCGTTTTTTGATGTGGAGCGCTTGTTTGTTGATAGCCTGTTTAATGAGCCCATCAATGCGTCTCAGAGCGAGGGCGCGGGCAAGTGACGATTTGCGTAGACGAGAGTTGCGTGCGAGGTTGTCACGTGCCTTAAACAGAGCGTTTAACTTATTCGTCGAGTATACGTGTTGAATAGAGGTGGCGGAGTTATAGTGGGAGGATAGGATGTTATGGACTTCGGAAAAGCACGAGGAGAGATTGTTTGGGAGAAAGAGGTCCCTCCAGATAACAGTGTCACAGAGTCGGCGGAACTCTTCCCAGTTGGTGAATCGTCTGAAAGATTTGGTGTCTTCTCGAGGGGTGAAAGATAAGAGAGGTAAGAGGAAGGATACCTGACGGTGATCAAGGTTGGGGAAGATCTCCCGAGAGCGAACATCGGTCACCTCGTTATTGGAGAGTACACAATCCAGTTGGTTGTTCCCTCGGGTAGGAAAATGCACGAATTGGTGTAGCAGGTTATCCGCGAAGAGTCGAAGCAGTGGGTGACTTTCGGAAGCTAGATTATGCCAGTTAGTCATGGGGAGGTTGAGATCACCCACAACGACGTACCGATCGGAGTGTAAAGAGAAAAAAGTAGATAGAAGTTGGGCCCCACGGGTGTCGTCGATGAGTGAGATATTAGGGGGTCTGTAGACAACACAGGTAGATATGCTTTGGTTATGGATTTGTAGCTTAAACGAGAAAAATGCCAATCCTTGAGAGTTCGATGTCGACAAGCGTTTGGGCATAAGAAGGGATCGGATATAGGCAGCTAGTCCGCCCCCACGACCGACAGTTCTGTCGCTACGAAGGAACGTGTATCCATGAATGAGGAAAAGATCATCACAGTGGATGGAAGGGGACAGCCAAGTCTCAACAAGAACGCATATGTCAATCTCGTTAGAGGACAGAAAAGCTCGTAGCTGATTAATTTTAGGCGTAAGTGACCTGCAGTTGATGAGGATTGCTGAGAGTGCTTTGAGAGAAGGATGGTTAGGTCGGGGAGTAAAAGCGTGCGGGGGCTTTCCGCTGGCGGGCGGAGCGAGATCTAGGGCTGATGAGGGTGACAGACCGCTCGTTGACAAGGATAGAGTGGTCAGCGTCGATTTGGATTTCTGTTGTCCCGCGTTTATCAGGTGGGTTAGGCAGTTGTAGAGTTTGAAAGCAAAAGGGGGGCGAGATATCTGGGCTCGAATGGGCACTCGTAAACTGCGTTGAGGAGGCGAGCAGGGACAGAGAAAGATCAGGAGCTGGGACGAAACAGTCCAGGGTGGAGTCGATGATGGATTCAGTAGGGGGAGACGAAGTTGATGGGGCTGGGTCGAAGTTTTGCTTGGCCTTAGTAGACGTACGTTTTTTCGGTTTCTGGGTCATAGCATCTGTCACAAAGGTAACTTGTCGAGGGGATGTGGACCTGGCGGACGAGCTTGGGAGAGAAGGTGCGTTATTAGGAGGCTTAGCGCGGCGTGGTCGGCCACGACGACGTGGTAAAGCTTGAGATAGTGTGGGGGGACTGGTTGCGGAGTAAGGGCTAAAAGTGAGAGGAAGGCCTTCAAATCGGGAAGGTATCAGTAGAGGAGGACTGGAGGAAGGTGCATCGCCAAGGATTCCGCCGTGAACTGAGCGGATTTTCTTTGGGTTGCTCCAGCCCGGAAAGGTGTGATGAGCTGGAGGAGGGATGGTGTCCGGTTTATGGGTTTGGGCTTTTTCTATAGTCCTCTGTAGCAGCGTGTAGTCTCGTTTTAGTTTGACTTGCCCGGATGTTAAGATGGGCGAGTGTAGTTTGAGATGACGAACCTCATCGTCAGACAGTCTTTTGTGCGAGGAGAGAATGAAGGCTCGACCCTTTCCCGAGAAGATCTCTTTAAGGTGGCTAAAGTTTTCCCCTATTTGACTGATGAGATCTGAGGCCAGATCGTCCTTTGAGAATGGGGAGCGCGGAGACCAAAGAAAGAGGTTTCGCTTGTTGTGGTTTCGCAGGGCAACCTCTCTGGCTACCCCATTCAGAAACGCATCCGCTTGACGCAACAAATGGGGCTGAACGGAGGAGACTGAAAGGTTTCCGGTCAGTGCTCCAAGTAATCCTGTGATGTCCGCCATTTGCTGTTGGAGATCAGAAATATTGGAGATAATCTTTTGGGTGAGGAACGGGGAGATGGGGGCTGGCGACGAAAGTTGGTTCATGGTGGAGTTAGATAGAAGTAATGTAGAATGCAGAAGTAATGTAGATTACGATAAAAGAGAGGAAAAGAATGAGTATTGATGAGCAAAAAAGAATAGGTATTAAAATGCAGAAATAAACGGGAAAATCGGGTGAGCTAGGAATAGATCCTTGATAACTGAAGTTAAATTCCAAAAATTATGTAGGTAGATTCCTGGTGTATCCTAGAGATGAAATCAGACAAGAAATCCCGAGAATCTGAAAATAAAAACAAAATAAAACCCTATATCCTTCGAAATTAGAGAAAAATGTTGAAAACCACAAGCACGCTCTCTCCGGTCGTTGCGTTCCACCTGCTGTTTATTGCTATTTGCGCAATACATCATACACCATTGTATTCATTAGAGTTCCCGGCTTTATATAAAATACAGTATAGGATAGTCAAGGTTTTAGTTTTATCATTTTAAAATTTTGATTAACGTGACATAGTAGCAATACAGTTATAACAAAAACCAAAAGGTTCGATACTGTCTCTCTCCCCTACAATATTCTGCATACCAGATGAGATGGTGTATAGGTGAGGTAATGATTGGTCTGCTAATTGTAAATAGTTATATATTGAGTTTAGTTACTGAGACAAATTCTCTGATTTAAATAGTGTTGAGTCAAATATATATAAATAGAATGGTTTTGAACGAGGTTACCACATTTGCTTAAATCTGCTATTGTGATCATTGTGTTGTGTTGCCTGAGGATGGTGCTGGAAAGTAGGCACCGAAACGTCGCCAGTAAACAAAGATGTGATAGGACCGCATTTCCATTGGGACGAACCATAACTAAACCCGATCAAAGACAAAACAGAATTGGAAATTGTGATCAATCGGATCTTTGTGTAATTACACGTGTACAGCTATTACCCGCGTACGCAAAACGCGGCATAGGAATAACTCCAGATGGTCTTAGCAGAACAATTACTGTTTATGTATAAACGATTAAAAACACACAAAATATAAATCCTGGTTTTGAGCGTTATGACACATAAATCCACTGCATGTTACCGAGGTATTACGCTTGGGAGTCTACATACACCCCCCCGACAATGAAAATTAGTACACAGTGAAATGGGTTATCTTACGGGAGGTGTTATGGCTCTGCCGTAACGAGTAAACACTGATGTTGGCTCTGTTAGCATTGACTCCGGTTTCTCTATCTCTTGCGGCGGCGTGACGGCGTCAGTTGGCTCTGTTGTAGGTGAGATGTCGGGTGTCAGCCAGTGGTCAGCAAAACTATCTGTTGGTAAAATAATTGTCTGTTCGCCGCATGATAGGTCGATATCGAGAAACAGCGGGTCATTTTGCTGTGCTGTTTGCGATTCCTGAGTATTTATAGGTGAAGGACACAGGATCGAGGCACAGAGTTCTAGAGGACGTCTCAGGGAGTCTGCGACTACGTTTTCTGACCCTTTGACGTGAGTGATTTCATATTCATATTTATGAATTCGAGTAAGTTGTTAGTTGACACGTCGTGCATATAAATACTCTTTCTTTCCTCTGAGTATTGGGAGTAGAGGAAGGTGGTCGGTGTAGATCTTGAACTTTCGGCCATCTAGATAGGCGTGGAAGAGTTGGATCGACCGGTAGATAGCGAATAACACTTTACCTAATGTACCATATCGCGTTTCGCGAGGTTGTAGTTTTTGCGAGAAGAACGCGATAGATCGGTCTGTGATCAATTCAAAAGATTGTGACCAATCGGGTGAACGTAGCATTGTCACTTTGCATAAAGCCCTTTTGGCATCCTCGTAAGCCTGCATGTCGTCCACTTTGAGCTGAATCATTTGTGATTTCTTGACAAAACGGCTTTCTGGCACGATGTCTTTGTGAATAGGCGCCAGAATTATGGCAATGCAAGGTACGAATCGAGACTAGTAGTTCACCTTGCCCAAGAATCGTCGTAACACTCGAACGGTGGTTGGAGGCTGTAGATCTTGAATGGCACGAATCTTAGCAGGTAGAGGTGTCATGTCTTTCTCGTAAATTTGATGACTGAGGAATTCAATTGATGTTTGCGCAAGGACACATTTGTTGCCATGAAGCCGGAGGCCATTGTCTGCTAGACTTGCGAGTAGAATGTCAATATGCTGCATATGTTCGAAAATTGAGTTAGAGAATACCAGAATGTCGTCTAAGCAGGGAATTACAAATGGTAGACCATCTAGTATTTCGTCCAAAATGCGTTGAAATGTGTGAGATGCGTTCTTGAGACCGAAAGGCATATAATGATATTCGTGTATGTCACCTCCGGTGAGTCTGAGTGCAGTATACGAAATAGAGTCTTTGTTCATAGGTACTTTATAATAGGCTTACACTAGGTCGAGTTTTGAGTACACAGCATGACCGATAGCAGATCTGATTTTGTCAACTGGATTTGGCAGGATTTAGGAATCAGACTGTGTGCAAGAATTGAAAATACGATAATCCCCGCACACTCTGAATAGTTGAGATCGGGCATAAAGGAGATAGGTTTGAAAACCTATTCATGTCGCTTTAGAACATCATCTAGTTGTGTTACATGAGGAACTGAAGGAATTAGCTACATAGAATAGATTGCTTTGGCGCAAGTCGTGTGTTTGAGAGCTTATGATAGCAACTGATTGTCAGCAGTGCGTATCTCTCGTGTCCTTGGACGTATAGTCAGGTCGAAGTGTTCGAGGAAGTCACATCCAATGACGTTTCTTGTCGTGTTGGCAATGATGAAAGGATACTTGAAACATCGTTTCGAGTTGGAGAACGAGATTTTGTCGCTGTGCTGGAACCATCGGCGCAGGTAAGACTGCTGGTGTTGACTGGGTGGGTGGGTTTGAGATAATTGTGGCGGAGTAAGCTGACGTATGAACCAGTGTCTATGAGAAATAATTAGCCAGATTTTGAGTCACGTATGAGAAAAGATGTTGATACTGGCAAATGACGATGAGTTTGGTCGCAGAGCTTTGGGCGTTCGAAGCATGACATGACTGAAGCAGTCGCTGTAAAGACAATAGTTTGATTGCGCTCTACCGCGAAAGCAACGTGCTTCGAGCAAGAAGATATCGGGCGGCCAACAATTTTGGGGTGTTAAGATTCTACTGTCGCGGAGCAGGCTGACCCGGAAGTTATTCAAAACCTCCATGGGCAAATCATCATGCGTTTTAGAAGGTAACCGCGCCCATCTAAAGGTCGCGTCTGTTCGCAAGAAACTACGGCCATTTCTGAGGTAATAGCGCGTGGAGTGGCCATAGGCGGGATAATTCTGACACCACTCCGCCGGAAGCGCTGGAACTGTGGCACGGCCTCTGAACGTCAACCTCTTTGTGCTGTTTCGGGATGGTGGTCGACGCTAGTCACGCCTGCTCTGGTCGCGTTTACAGTGGACGGCATCGGCCAAAGCCGAATCTTTCCTGACGGTGAGGCTCTCCAACATGCTGATGAGGCGCTCATTGATGACATTAGTTCGGGCTGACGATGCCGTAGATTGAGGCTCGAACAGGCGTGAAGCGATGCATCCTGGCTCTGAGGCAGGTGAGATGAAGTGGTGTTTTTACCATCACTTGTCTAGACGTGCCGGCAGTACGTCGTCTTGTACTTAAACAAATTCGCGCAGAAACGTGGCCATTTCTTGGAGTGCCGGAGGAAGCTTCCGAATGAATAATCGCATCAAGATTTACCTGGGTAGCTTGAATTCAGTTGTTTTCGCCTCCATCTCTCTAAATAGCTCGGAAGGCGTGCGGCTACCTAGGAACATATGGCTCATCAATTCTGTAAGCCTGTCTTCCTGATCTGGTGTCAGGCGCTGCTTGACGGCACGTTACAGGCTTTGCCATGGCTGCGAACATGTGCCCTCAGTGTATTGATGCAGGATATATTTGAATCCGCGTCTAAAATACATTGGGATTATCTCCCAAGCTCTCAAAAAGATGTGACCCTCTTCTGTTATATCGGATACCTTGGCCAACAAAGTAACATCGTCGATCCACTCTTCAAGGTAGTCTGGATCGAATTGGCATATCTTGTACTCGGTCCATGTGGTGGTGCGGCTTGTTGCTGGGCTAACCACCGGGCTTCCTGCATTTCCTGAGCTGGAAGTCATCTTGCGTGTGTGTGCGCTGTCGAGTACAGATGGCAGTGTTACATCGTCGTCACCCGTCATCCTGTGGCTGTCTTCGAAAATTGTGATATTGAGAGAGTGACTCGTTAGGTTTTATGGCTCAGGATTTGTTTTCTTATATGTTTGCCTCGCTTTACCGGATTTACTCTTCCATGGCATTCATCAGATGTGCTTGGGCTAGCGGGAGGACTAGCGCTTGCGTGATATTCTCATTGCAATCGACCTCTTCCTTTTCCAGAAAGCATAGTATTTATCAAAAATGACACAGCAATTTTTAGAATAGAATATATTTATTTCGATTCAAACCACACATGTTACATCAAATAGATAATAATATTTGAAAATGTACAATATAAAAAAGATATCACATAACATAAATATGTGCAATTAGTCTCATGTAGATAAGTAAATAACACTGGTTGTACTATATAATATATCAACATCAGAAAGTTCGGCTGTAAAGAGTAATGGATTCATCATCGAAATAGGAAAAATTAAGGTATAATTCAAGTGTAACCTTATGCAAAAAATGAGAACAATGACTAGCAATTAATTGTATGTATTGTTTACTTACATGAGGATATAATACATAACACTTCAATTTTAATAATACATAACTTGGAAATAAAAATCTCAAGAAATTAGGTTGCTGATCACAATTATCCTTGTCTTTCATTCAACCATGAGAAGCTCTTATAGAATTTTTATACGTCTACGTAATAAAATTGAGAAAATTTATGAGTTCAATGACCATTTGGGATTGGAATTTGGCAACAAGTTGCAAAATCGAATAAACAATCACTTTAAGCGTTGGACTATTTAAACCTTTCTTAGTTTCTAAACATGTCTATTTTGTTTTCTATAGAAAGAGTAAAAAATGATCTCTTGTTAATTTATGATGATCATGCATTCGTGTCATTTTATGTAATGATAAAACTGGGGTTTTGGTATACTACACTGCATTTGACAAATATATGATTTAATATGGCTTATTGCATATTTTATAAATACATTAAATCTATTAAGTGTTTTTAAAAAATATAACTATTCTTTTCCAATTAGAACAAGAATATGTACAGCTATATTTGTTTGAGTACATTTGGTTGCTTCAGGAGTATGTCGCAAACAAGTTCAACATTAAAAGTTAGCCTGTTTGAGATCATTAAAGTAAGATAAATTGAGAAATGTGCAGATTAAAAATTAAGCTTTGAGTCCTTTCAGTTAGTCATATCGTTCTGTAATGGATAGTTTAACTTACAAGTTACATACCGCTTACTGTCTATGTTGAATGAAACATAATATTCTATTATTTAAAAATCAACTCGACTTACTGATCAAAATATTAATAAATAAAACTCAAGAAGAATTTTGGTCGAGTGGGGGATACGTCTCGCTTCGGATTAGAGTCTAGTCCCAATGAGCCAACATCAGCCAATGTCAGAATCTTTCCTCAAATAAAACTTGTCTATGCACCATTTGTGATTAGTTCTGGCAATGTAATATAATGCACTTATTTTGATGGATGCAATAAATCCATTATATAAGAACATAGAAAACATGAATAACAAGATTTATATTACATGAGAATTATAATGTAAATAATGTGAACACATACTATAATGTTTTAGAAAGAAAAACATGATATAGCCAAAGAAAGGAAGTTACTACAGAATGCAAAGAATGCGAAACAAAATAAATGATCAGTTATTAAACAAACGTTATTATTAACCGCACGTGATGATGACAAATTGCGTGAATTAACATGTTTCGAGACAAAATCTCTGACAAAATGAAGTCTAATTGAGAGAAATCACAAACTAAAGCAGCGGTAAATGTAAATTCTTAATAAATAGAGATAATTATAGTAGGATTGTTGAGAGCAATGCTTACGTTAAGACAATGTTACTCAACATAAGAAGCTAAATTACTGACCTTTCAGAAGGCTATGGTTAGATCACTCAAAAAAAAAAAATTAAAATCAAGTTATGTCTAAATAGCAGGAAAACATAGTTTTTAAACTTATTATATATGAGGACAAGTATGATCTAAACAAAAACAAGATAGTCCGCTAATTTGTAAGTCAGATTTGGTCCATTTAGGAAAACATTCTCATAGGACGTTTGGCCTTTAGGTAAGTCTTATTTATTCAGCTCAGTGATACTCGAGGATAATCCGCTCTACATTAAGGTGGTGTAAAAAGAATATTGATAGGTGAACTGTAAAAAATCTGTCGCCATAAAGTCATTAAGTAGTGGAGGTTTGTGTGAAGTTTTATTAACGTATTATTTGATTTATGAAAGGAATGCGTAATTAATCTAGAATCAGATAATGGTTTTGGCGTTTATCAAACTTATTACAAGTGAGAGCCAGAATGCATTCTGATGTTATCGATAAGTATATGTAGAATCAGAAGCCTGTATGGCTTTTGTGCAGCATAATCCATTACGCGTGAATAAGATAGCCATACTATGTAACGAAGTATACTATCAAAGTAATCCGCAAGTGGAATATAACAAATCATTGAATGGTGTTGGTGATTAAACTGAACGGTTGCAAAATTGGCTAAGATAATGTTGAGTAAAAATGCATTGAAAATATAAATATCACACTTTGAAACATAAAGCAAAATAGTTTATTTCTAAAAAAATTATGAGACTTGCGTATGATGCAACGCTCGAATTATTAGTTATACCGTAAGTGCTGAAGAGTGTTAGGCAAATATTCCAGCGTTTGGATCGAAGGACTTATAGTATAAAGAGAAATATCTCTGTCTTGAATTCAGGTATTTTGATCTGGGTTCTATGTATTAAGATCTTCACTCTTCTATAACTACACTCCAAAGGTCAAGTAACTTCACACCTTTTGATTTAATAAATTTAATTATAAAAGCTTTATTTTTAAGTGATGAAAATAGCTACAATTGTAAGTACACAATGCAAAGGTTAAATAAACAATCCTGTTGCTCTAGTTTTAACGCATATATTAAAATAACTAAGAACTTTAAAGCTGCATTAAATGAAATGTTTTATGTCAGATTGCTTACAAGATTATTTACAGAGATAAAGTAACTACATTCTATCATTGTGAAGGAAGTATTTCCTCCGGCATAAGATAGTAATGATTTATTGATAAATTTTACCCACCATTGCTGTTTGAAATGTAAACGCCCAAGTTTCAAGTAAATGCCGTACGACGTTAAATAGCAGTTTAGATGCCGTGAAGGCTGAGAATAAGTACAGTTGGTGGTATTTATTAGGGGCGGAATTGCGTTCTCCGGCAATTGCCGAGAAAGTTAGGTAGTGTAGCAGTGTCTAGAAGTAGTCCTAAAGATTTGAGACTGCTTCTGGTTGACTGGCTGGTGTTCCTTCTGTTGTGGCGTTGAAATCAGAGGTGAAAGGCTATGTGAAGGTTCAGAATTATCTCGTTGAAGATCTGCGACAACACCGTGATGCCTGGCACACGTAGAGGTCCAATAAATAGATGTTGTTCCGTCTCACTAGTTGACTAGATGACTCTGCTTGTGAAGCAAGTCCAGAAGTCAGCGTAGGTGAGCAGTCCGTGTGACACGAGACAGCACGTACACGTAGTGCGCAGCAGAAACGTGACAAATTGACAAGCATGGTAAGTGTACCGTGCTTTGAAAGCGAATACTCGCAGGCGATTGGTTAACGGCAAATTTTCCTTGCTTGAATTGGTGCCGCGTAAATTAAATTTGAATATTATTTAGGCAATATGTCGCCGAACTGGTCTTGAGCCATTACAAAAAGAATCCTAGATAAAGAAGAATAAATATAAGTTTAAATTCAAGAAATTTATTCGTTTAGATTTTTTTAGTATTTATATAATTGAACAGTGCTTTGTTTAAGCTTTTCTTTATGTTGGCCTAATTTGCTTGGGCCTTTCAGTTTGAGTAACTTGGATATATTTTTCTGACATCTAAACTGCATCGTTTTTGTTGTGTCCACCTTTATTGGATAGGCTACGCACACGAATGTCTTCTGTGTTTATTATCAACGTATCGTCAAGACGAGAATTAATTATGCCTAATTCTGCAGTTAAATTATTCATTTGAGCAGTCAGTCCTTGAATCAACGTTTCTAACCCATCAGAAGCCATTTTGAATGTACGACATATGCTTTATTTTTACTCAATTATATATAGAATTTTGCTCGCATAACAGGTGTAACGACACAAATTAATGGCCGACATATTGCGTAAATTAAATTAAATTTTATTTACGTTGCACCAATGAGAAAAAAGCGAAACTTGCCGTTTTAACCAATAGTGTGCAAGTAGGCATGGCATGCTATTTAAGCACGGCAATTTACCATGCAAGTCAGTTGTGGCATTTGCATTCTACCTTGCTTCACGCGTGTGCGTTCTGTCGGCTGTCAATACCTACGCTGGTGATTTGATAGTTTCACCAACAACTAACTACATCCGTGACTCATCTTGTTGCGGTATAACCGGAGAGACGAGCCAATTAAGTGCAGAACCTGCAGGACGTTATCCACATCGTGATTACAGCTCAACCACGGGAGCGACAACTCAACCAGAGTCCACCCAAGGCTCTAGGACATCTTCCCACTCTGAAGACTTCAAGAGAACGCATTACCAGGCCCTCTTAAGGGCCCCCTATCAGTAACTAATCTCTATTCAGAGCACCTTAACCGAGTTTGTAACGTCGTACGGCATTTACTTGAAGCCGGGGCGTTTACAAAATTGGCAACCGCGCCAGGATATTGATTATTGTTCTGATTTTTTTGGTATAAATAAAATTGACTTCCTTTTTCATCTATTTGGGATAAAAATCGATTAACATTTGCGTTTTCTCTACCGTGATCGTGGTCTTCTGGGAATTCTGTTGGGTATATATTCGTGGATTTGTGGTGAATTTTTTTGGGGGGTATAATAATAATAATACGGGCATCTGTTCGTCTTTCCTACGTACAAAACGGCACCGTACGTACTGGACAGGCTAAATTGCGGATAATTTCAATTTTTGGAAGCAGTTACTGTTCTGCGCTCATGCAACTGTGGAAAATAATGATACATTGGCATCAAAGGCCAACGGGGCCTCTGTTCATCTTTCCTACGTACAAAACGGCACCGTACGTACTCGACAGACTCAATTGCGGATTTTTGGAAGAAGTTACTTCGTGCTTTTGTTCTGCGCTCATTCACCTGTGGAAGCTGTTTGTGGGTAAGCGTTTCGTTAAAGTATATTTATACATTTTCATATTGCTTATAAATTTATGCTTTTAAGATCCCGTAAGATTGTTAAAATGTCAGGTCCAATTTTAGATATTGATGTTCCTGTTTGGGATGGAGATAGTGAGCTATTCTTTATGCGCGTAGACTCCGCTTTCTCCCCGTTTCCTGATTATGACAGTCATCAAAAACTGTCGAAGGTTTTTGCTAAACTACCTTCTGAATTGCAGCGACGGATTTATCCTAAGCTTGAGGCCATTAGGAAGCTACCTAATCCCATTTTGGGCCTACAAAACGAGGTAGAATCCTTGCTTGGACCCACGGAAACTGAGCAGATAATAAACAAATATGCGCAGTTAGATATGCCAAATCTTGGCCCCATCGAAATACTGAGGGAATTACGGAAACGTTGGTATAAAACCAACATTTCTGACCATGAGGCTAAGGTTGTTTTTATTAACAATCTTCCCCAAACATTAAAACTCTTTGCCAGACAGCTCCCCAACACTCTCTCTATAGATGACTTATCTGAGAGATGTGAGTTAGAATATAGGGTTTTGGAACCCAAAGTGAATCCATCATCCTTTTCTTCACCCCCGCAAGATGATAGAATCTCCTCTTTAGAGAGAACAGTGGCGAACATGGCCAAAGTTCTAGAAGGATTGGCCATTACCAAATCCGAGCTAAATCAAGTGAATGCTCGACCAAAATTCGTTTCCAAGTCAAATTATAATGGTAGGCGGCGATCGAGATCTCCGCAATCCTTTAATAAATATGCCCCAAAGAACTGGTGTTATAACCACCAGAAGTTTTTTATGCTTGCCAAGTTTGTCTTTGTCGTTCCGAAGAATTTCCGAATGAGTGTCAATTTCCACAGCTGACGGAGAGGACAACAGACCGCAGGCACAAGGGTGCATCAGTATCGGGAAACGTCTGGCGCAGGAAGTAGAAGACCGTACTTTCTGCACATCAACGGCATCAACGGCGCTACAGGGAAGAAGCCAACTACAATCCGACATCCCTGTCGACTCTTTTCGTCCACGCCGAATTTTTCACATAGAGAACCAAACGGACAACGCCGGTCGCAATCACCAGCCTACTTGTTTGCATGACCCGGCCAAACAGCCAAACGAACTTCTGCACCTTCTTGATTTCAAAACTGGCGAAGAGTTCATCGTAGACACAGGTGCGGCAGTCTCAGTTCTCAAAGGTGATTCAATGGCCGAGATGTCGCTAGGCGTTCTTCTCGCAACAGCTACAGGCGAGCCCATACCAACATATGGCTGCCGGTACCGCACACTCAACATAGGTCTACGACGTGAATTTTCCCACAACTTCATCATTGCCAAGGTCTCACATAATATAATAGGCCTTGATTTCCTTCTAAAATTTCGGCTCATTGTTGATCTTGCCAATCAAAAGATCATCGACCCCTCCACCGGACTTGAACAAAGTTTTGGACACTTGCCTCCGAGCGTTTGGAGTTACAGGTCATTCAGCCAACCCCAGTGCATCATTCAGCAGAGATATCAGCAGCTCTTCGAAAATACAAATCGCTTTTCGATCTTAACAAGTCAGAGCTACGAGTCTCCAACACGATGCATCATATCGTCACAGAAGGACAACCTATTGCACTCAAGAAGCGACCACTGGCTCCTGCTAAGCTGAAAGCTGCCCAAGAAGAATTCTCAAGGCTTTTGGAAGAGGGAATCATCAGACCATCGAAAAGTTCATGGGCGTCACCACTGCACTTAGTCTCTAAATCAAACGGATCGTACAGAGCCTGTGGAGACTACCGTAAGCTAAATTCAGTGACAAAATCTGATGCATATCCTATTCCAAATATCAACACTTTACTTGAAAAACTCAACGGCAGCAATTTCTTCTCAGTGATTGACCTCAGACAAGCGTACCATCACATACCGGTAGCACCAGAGGATATCGAGAAAACTGCAGTCATCACTCCATTTGGCCTTTTTGAATATCTTTACATGCCTTTTGGACTTAAGTGTGCTACTCAGACATTTCAAAGATTCATAGACAACATACTTCGCGACGACTCTGCTTATTGTATGTCATATCTCGATGACATTATGGTATTCAGTCCAGATCTAGAATCTCATGCGAAACATCTACGAAATGTCCTCTCACGCTTATCCAACCACGGACTCAAGATCAACTGTGACAAGACGCAGATTGCAACTTCATCCGTCGACTTCTTAGGGCATCGTATCACAGCCCAAGGTATTCAACCGTTGCCGTCAAAGACGAATTCAATCAAGAATATCAAGTCACCAAGGACTGTGAGCGAGTTGCAGAAAATCCTGGGAGTACTAAACTATTATCGCAAGTTCCTTCCGGGCCTTTCAAAACAACTTTATCCTTTGTGCAGGCACCTGCGGAACCGAAAAGGACTTAGCAAGAATTCCATCATTGCTTGGTCATCCGAAGACGAGGAATTACTTCGACTTGCCATCAACTCGTTAGCAAATGCCACAATGCTAACGCATCCAGATTTCGAAAAGCCATTTCTACTCACGACAGATGCTTCTGAATTCGCTATTGGAGCCACTTTGGAACAAGAGATCGACGGAGTTCGGAAGCCTATCAGTTTCTACTCGCGTACTCTCCAACCAGTAGAAACGAGGTACGACACTTTCGGCCGAGAACTTCTCGCCATCCACGACGCAGTGCGCCATTTTATCAGCATCATTGGCAGTAGCAGATTTGTTGTTTTCACAGATCATGCACCACTAGTTAGCGCACTTCGAAACGCAACTTCATCTATCGCCAAGTACCCTGCCAGAGTGGAAAGACAGCTTTCTCGTCTAAGCGAATGGCAATTTGACGTCTTTCACGTCAAGGGCAAACAGAACTTCATTGCAGATGCCCTGTCCAGGCCAGACGTCTCTCTACAACCACCTTCGCCGTCACCATTCACTGTCAACTCCGTGGCACTCAGTGAACCTGCACTAACGCCAACTCTCCTGCGAACTGAACAACGCGGTGACATTCACATTCAAAGATCAATAGCCCGTCACCCAACCAAGTTCATATGCCGTCTGTGGGAAGGCTTACCAATTGTTTACTTCACGGGTACGCAGCCCAACAAGCCAGTTCTGCCGACCAGCCTTCAGAGAAAAGTTTTCGATTCAATTCACTCAATTTCTCACCCAGGAAGCCAAGCGACTGTCCGACTTCTTACAGATCGTTTCTGGGGTCACAGACTTAGGCAGAACGTTAAACGATGGGTCTCAGAGTGTGCAATTTGTCAGAAGAACAAGATCACACGACACACTCGTTCTAAGTTGCAACATTTTCGATCTACTTCTCGCCTAGCCATCGTCCACATCGACATAGTTCATCTGACAAAGGTTCAAGGTTTCAGTTACCTTCTAACTATGATCGATAGATTTACACGGTGGCCTGCGGCATTACCTCTTGGCACCATTTCTGCAGACGAAGTAACTAACGGTTTTATCTCTGCATGGATATCCAATTATGGTGTTCCCAATGAGGTCATCACGGACAGAGGCACTTGCTTCTCATCTGATCGTTTCAAAACCACCTTGCGGTACATGGGATGCATCTTACGCCAGACGACTGCCTACCATCCCCAAGCTAATGGCATGGTAGAGAGAATGCATAGGGAACTCAAAGCTGCTTTAGCATCCTCGTCCATTAATGGCAACTGGGTCGATGCACTACCTTTAGTTCTGCTTGCCATGCGTTCCCGTACTCGTGAATCCATTAAAACGTCTGCGTCACAACTCTTGTATGGCATGGATCTACGCCTGCCTAGTCAGCTCCCACGTCTACTACCGGCACAAGATGACCCACAAAACGAAGCTACCCGCCTTCGACTTCATTTCGGTAACATGTCCGAACAGCAGCCGAGACACACGCCTCGTCCAGTCTTCGTTCACCCACAGCTCCACAGCTGCAAGAGAGTACTCGTTCGCAACAATAATGCTGTTGCACCACTACAACCGAAGTATCGCGGTCCTTACCCGATTTTACTCAGACAGCCAAAATACTTCATCATTATGCAAGGCGCTACACCGACATCAGTAAGCATAGACAGGTTGAAACCGTTTATCGAACCACCTGATCCTGAGAGCGTTCAACCTTCTACACACGTCTCAGGCTCCGTCTGCTCACAATCTCAATATCCTGCTTTGTATAACGCGTAATTGATTTTTTTAAACATTAACATTAACTATCAAAATTTTTTTAACCTTTCGTTATTTTTCGTATTTGTCTCACGTGGCATAACCAGCTGTTCTTAGCTAACAATTGTGTAGCATTTTTGAACAGTTCTTTGGTATTATGCCATCTCTGAGGCAATGTTCGTGTACATATTTTTATGCAGTTACCTTTGATTTTAATGTATATATTTTTACATTATAATGTATTTCTCACACATGACATTACACTGCCTATTTTGGTATGACCAGCTACTTAGAGCTAACGCTTTCGTGTAGCAACACTAAGTAGTGATCAGCTTCATATCATGGTACAGGCCACTTTCAATGCATATCTCAACTTTATCAATTGCACAAAGACCACTCTACAAATGTCATGACCACAACGTCGAGCACTCTAGCTCCTTTGGTCGTATACAAACACATTGACAACGATCCAACCTGCTTAGGTTTTAACTTAAACCTGGCAAATTCGGAGGCGATTTACCTCGAAATCTTCACGCTGTGGCTCCCCAAACTTACACTGCTCTATTTTGCCTCACGTGGTATGACCGACCACTAGAGCTAACGCTTTTTGTAGCAGTTCCTTGTGGTTACCTGGCATCATATCATTGTTGAAGCAACCAACAAACATATTTAAGCCGAGCACTTATGGTTCATCATATTTTTGCTTAACTTGGTTCGAACTCTGTCATGCATTTCTTATCTAGCCTCGCAGAGAGGAATTTTTTCCTTTTTTTCAGAGAGGAAAGTGTTGTAATGACACAAATTAATAGCCGACATATTGCGTAAATTAAATTCAATTTTATTTACGTTGCACCAATGAGAAAAAAGCGAAACTTGCCGTTTAACCAATAGTGTGCAAGTAGGCATGGCATGCTATTTAAGCACGGCAATTTACCATGCAAGTCAGTTGTTGCAATTGCATTCTGCCTTGCGTCACGCGTGTGCGTTCTGTCGGCTGTCAATACCTACGCTGGTGATTTGATAGTTTCACCAACAATTGGCTACATCCGTGACTCATCTTGTTGCGGTATAACCAGCGAGACGAGCCAATTAACTGCAGAACCTGAACGACGTTATCCACATCGTGATTACAACTCTACAATATAGAACAACAACAACCAGAGTCCACCCAAGGCTTTAGAACATCTTCCCACTCTGAACAATTCAGGAGAACACATTACCAGGCCATCTTAAGGGCCCTCCTCTTAGTAACAAATCTCTATTCAGAGCACCTTAACCGAGTTTGTAACGTCGTACGGCATTTTCTTGAAGCCGGTGCGTTTACACAGGATCGATTTAATAAAACAAATTTACAAATACTAATTAATTTATGATCACTTCGTCTCGAAGTCTGATTTTATTATTGGGCTGACTGCTTCATTCTTATACGGGCGCTTCTGCAAGGAATTTCTGTTGAAATAATGTCTGCCCTAGATAAGACTCTTCGATCATTATTTGACTTAAAGGTGGCTATTGCAACATCTTCCCCCCTCAGGAATCGGCTTTAGCACTCTGCTTAAATGATCAAGTGCAACAGCTCGTGGTCCATCTGGCATGCTAACAAAAACTGTATTGTGCTCTGAGTCTACTCTCTCCACGCGATACGGCCATCATTAACAGCCTGAAGTGCCATGGACTCGATATTCGCGAGCATGACATAGTCGCTGACCTTTAGGCGAGTGCGTGTCGGTTGCCTTGCATAGCCTTGTCGCTGTGTGGCGCCAACATATTCAGTTAACTGTTTTAGTCGCTCCTGAATATCCGTTATTGTGCAGCGCTCATGGGATCCTTAGATTACTGGTTCACCTGGCAGTCTTATGTGTCCTTCATAGACCATGGTCGTTGGAGCAAATCCTGTAGCTGTTGAGACTGTAAAGCGCATAGCTCAATCGACCAAATGTAATTTTACTCTCCACGTTCCCGGGCTCTTGTGGCATCAACATCGCAGTACCTCTTTCATCGTCCTATGTGTGCGCTCAGCAGTCGCGTTAGTTTGCTTGTTATAAGTGGCTGTGCAGGAATGCTTTATGTCAAGGTCCTTGCACCACTGATTAAATTCTTTTGACTCAAACTGTGCACCTTGATCGGTATCAATAACTTGTGATGCACCAAATCGACTAAGCCATCGCTCTTCTAAGCGCGTTATAATCTTGTGATCTTCTTCAGTGGTACAATCTCGACCCATCGGGTAAACTTATCGACCATGGAAAACACATAGGACACCCCGCCACGAGCTACCGGCAGTGGACCTACCAGGTCGATATGCAGAAACTCGTTCCGTGCAGTGGCATTGAAAGCAATCGGAGTGACTTTTTCTCGTTTTTGTGGTTTACAACGTTGGCATGTAGTGCACTGTTGACAATAGCTACGAATATCTTTGGACATGCCAGGCCAATACAATCGTGACTGCAATGTCTCAATGAGCCGCCCAGCGCCGGGATGTCCCAACGTTTCATGCCAAAAGGCCATTAATTCTGTTCTTATAGATTCTGGCACAAACCATGGCACTGTTTGTCCTTCTTTCCGCACCAACAGGCCGTTCTGTAGGCTCAACATTTTATATGGTGCAGACACCACTGTGCCGTTTTTTTTAATTGATTGACTATTACCTGACACGTGGCATCACTTCCCTGTTCTTCAGAGACATTTATAAGTGGCGAAACCCGCACAGCGGAAATTATGCTGAGCGCATCGGCTGCCGCATTCTCGATTCCTGCTCTATGATGAATTGATATATCGTACTCTTCTAGTTCTTCAATGGCTCGATGTACTCGTTTCTTCTCAATACATAGTGATCTCCAATGCACTAGCGCTTTGTGGTCGGTAAAGACGTTCACGTGTCCCTCGATGACAAAATATCTAAACTTCCGTAGCGCCCATTGTACAGCAAGTAATTCCTTTTCTGTGACGGTATAGTTCTGTTCCGCCTTAGTGAGTGTGCGACTTATATATTGCGCAGGACGTCCGTCAGCTTGTAACAAGCTCCTATCCCAATATCTGACGCGTCTGTAACAATTGACATATTACCTACCGGGAAAGTCAAAATAGTTGGCTCTATTAATTTCTGCTTGCATAGAACAAACGCTTCTTGAGCCTCTTCCGTCCAACGAAATGGTATCTTGGCACTAGTTAACTGAAATAAGGGTTGTTGCGTAACCGCCATCCCTGCGAGGTATAGTCTATAGAAATTCACCATACCAATAAACCGGCGCAATTGTTTTCTAGTAGTAGGCACCGGATAATCCATGATAGGTTGTACATTCTAATCTAACGGCATGCGTCCGTCCGCTGAGACTAAGTGCCCCAAGAACCGCACTTCTTGACCTATCTGAACCTTTTCTGGATTAAAGTGTAATCGCCATTCTACAGCTTTGGCCAACATCTTCTGCAGCCTAACACGTAATTCGTGTTCAGTAGTGGCCCATATAATAACATCGTCCACGTATGCTGTTGTACAAGTTAAGTCAGACACGAACGAGTCCATCATTCTTTGGAACACTTTCGGTGCGTTTTTAAGACCAAATGGTACCCGGGTGAATTGGAAATGACCTTGGGGTACTTGTACCGCTAACTTCCATCGGTCTTTGGGCCGCACACCTATTTGCCAAAATCCCTGTTTAAGATCAAGCACGGCAAACCATTTGCCTCCCGCTAGCTTTAAGAACAGATCACGCAGAGCCGGCATGGGATACGGGTCCGGTTTAATCACTGAGTTTAATTGCCGGAAACCAGCCGCCGATTGGAGCGAGCCATCCTTTTTTGTAACGTAAACCATCGAAGCTCAAAAAACAGATGACGACGGTTCAAGAACGCCGGCTTCTATCATTTCTTGGGTTGCTCGAGTCGCTGCTGCGTTTCTTTGGAGGAGCACCATATACATTTGCTGGTTTGTAACATTCATTTAGTTCTAGCCATAGCTTAAACTGGTCGACTGTCAGCCCTGTATGTTCGCTGCAATCAGGCAGTTGGAATAAAATGTTATATTAAGTTCGAAGATTCTTCCACAACCCTTATTTTGGCAGTCTATCGTCTTAACCAATTTTCTAATGAAATGGAGTCCAAATAAGGGCTTTAGCGTATTCGCAACAACAAAAGACAAATGGCAGATATTTTAATTTCTTAACAATTTCGTGTCCCACTCGCCTGCAGCCACCATCGATGCGCAAGGTGCCTGACATAAACTTGCTCTCATAGGTTTTACGTTGTTCAATGGCCAAGTCAGTGGTAATACCGACACATCAGGTCCAGTATCCAATAGCATTATTACTGGCTGTCCGTTGAAGAGTTCTAAAAATTTAACTTTAATAAAAATCTTTACATTTGGCAATGTTTCTCACACTTCCTTTTCATCAAAGGCCATCTGGTTCGAAACACTTCTTTGTTTGTTCAGCTGGTCTTCACTCGATCTACCCCTCGGAGCCTCCGAAAGATTAATATTTGTGTCCTGATCTCGCTCAACTTTATTTGTGCGATTGTGAACCCTGTTTCCCTGGTCGTTCTCTAGGAGCAGTATACTGATTTTGCTGACGCTTATATGCCGTATTCGTCGGAGCTGGTGTCCTCATATATTGACTTTGCTTCCAGGCCACTGGCTGTTGCCTTCTATCGCGGAATTTATTATTATGCCGCGAAGAATTCCAAGACGTTATGTCGCTCCTGCCAGATGTTGTAACTGGACCCATGCGTGGAGTAGCAGCTGCCACCTTGTTTGTCATCTTGGCCAAACATTGAAGATCCTAAAGTTTCTCTTTCAGGCCTCCCTGGGCGCTGGATATTTCACTGTGTCTGGTAGGATCCAGCAGCATGAACATGATGGCATCATGCAGTTGCAACTCGGGTAAAGACTCAGTTAGCTTCGAGAACCACCGCTTGATACGTGCCATGGTATCCAGGGGCATCTCACCCAGTAATGTTTTGAGGATGTATAATTATGATTACACCTCCTGAGGCCTGGCCCGGAAATGATCCAATACTCGTATTTTGTATTCTTCATACGTGAGGTCAACCGGCAATTCTAATTGGACTGCTACTCTCCGGTCCACTACTTCTGGACAGCCACACGCATAATAGGTGCTTCTCATGTAAATTCTTGGGCTCGAACTGATGCTTCAAATTTTTCGAACCACAACTGTAGCCTTTCAACATCTAGTAGTGCCAGCATGGGCTTAAAATCTGATGATGGTCGGAAATAACTCGTTGATTCGGCTGAAAACACCGGCATATTTCCTCCTGATTCCTCTTCGGCGCGGTCGCCATTTTTGTGTCCACCTATATTGGATGGGCCATGCACACGGATGTCTTCTGTGTTTATAATCAGCGTATCGTCCAGACGAGACTTAATTATGCCTAATTCTGCAGTTATATCATTCATTTAAGAAGTCAGTCCTTGAATCAATGTTTCTAACCTATCAGAAGCCATTTTGAATGTACGAAATATGCTTTATTTTTACTCAATTATATGTAGAATGTTTCTCGCATAACGGGCATCGATTTAATAAAACAAATTAACAAACATTAACTAATTTATGTTCACTTCGGCTCGAAGTCTGCTTTTATCATTGGGCTGACTGCTTCATTCTTATACGGGCGCTTCTGCGAGGAATTTCTATTGAAATAATATCTGCCCTAGATAAGACTCTTTGTTCATTATTTGACTTAGTGGTGGCTATTGCCACAGTTTTACATTAAAATATTATAAATTTTACTATCATGAGGATATATTATCATTCGACTATTTTGAGAATATCTAGGAACGAATAATTTGATTTTTCTGTTTTTCGTGCCAAATTAATTGTTAGATCAAACTGATGGGTTGCCCTTTTGCTTGAATTGTACTCAGTCCTGGTGCCTTCTACATAGTTCATTTAATCTACTTTTGCTTATCAAGGTGGCTAATCTAATATTTGAGGACACAACTGGCATTACTAAAGGAGTAGTAGGTCTGAGCCTGATTGGCTTGGGGGAAAAGGCTAATTCATTAAACTCCAAACATAAATAAATACACGAGCCTGGCGTATTAGGGACTCTCAGTAAATAATTGGAATAGAGCTTCTACATCGTGTATATTCAATTAACATTTGTACGTAAGATTTATTTACATCTTTCGAATAAGTATGCATGTAGGTGATCTTTAGTAAAGTTACGGCCATTAAGTTGCTTAAATTACATAGAAGATACCATTATAGATCTTATTATAGAATAGAATAGAATAGAATATCTTTATTTGGATTCAAACCCCACATGTTCGATCAAATAATAATATTGGACGATGTACAATATAAAAAAAAGATACCACAT
>JAQBSW010001976.1:0-115644 GCA_029291075.1 Eudiplozoon nipponicum | reverse complement strand
AAGATCAGCTGTAAACAGTGATATATTCTTAATCAAAATTGAAAATTTAAGTTATAACTCGAATATTACATTTGTTGCTGAAACAATTAATCTTGGCTTTTATTTAACCATGAAAAAGTATTATCATAATCAAAATTAAAAATATCATCAGGATTAAACACTTTTTCTAGTTCGGTAGATAAAAATTTAAAAGACATTTTAGTTGGAGACGTTTCTCTAAGCCCCTTTGGCAAGTGATTATAAATTTTGTAAATTTTTGAAAACGAGAACAGCTTGCTCGCAACATTCCCAATTATGTATTAGGCGTTGAGCACCTAGTAATAAATTAGGTAAAATTTGACCTTGAAGATGAAACAAAGTCAGTATGTGCGCAAGGTATGATCTAATGTGCACATTCTTTTGTGCTTACTGGTGACTTATCAGTAGGAGTCTGTATTACGCCTTAGACCCACTATATATTTGGGTTAGGTGTGTGGCTCAATTGGGTTAACATAATATAATTTTTTCGACAATGCGACTTCATAGCCAACTCACTTTATCTAATATAAATACCGAGCCAGTAAAGGATACCAATACTACGGTTGATTGTCAGTACCTGATCTCAACACAATTGTAACCGAATAACAACATGTTGCCCACATTATGTTTGCCGAGTCGGTACATGGCACCAACACACTGGATTTCAAGGTATGCTCACGTTCACCAAAATTGAGCATTAAAACTACTTCTGATCACCTGCTATTCCAGCAAATCCACCTGAGATTATAATATCCATTCATGCTGACTTTGGTTTATCCTTTTAGTCATATTGGAACTAATTTGTTACAAAGTTTGCAACGCCTAATACATAAAATGAAATGTTGATACAAATGCTTGATGTCAATTCTCGCAAGCAATTGATTAGTGCCCAATATGAATGAAACCGGTCTACTTGATGAATTGTATTTGATATCTTCTGTTATATTTTGCGTCGACCGACCAAATGTATATATATATATATATATATATATATATATATATATATATATATATATATATATATATAGACGTACTGAATATAAGATGAAGGGATATAAATTGTGACAGAAATGCATCGAAATGAGAACAAATCAAGATAAAACGTTTTTCGTGTGATTTATGTCTTCAACTACTGAAACAACTGCTCAGTCAACTCAAATTTGCCAATTTGGCAGAGCTGCAGGCACGACTGCAGGATGTTTAGAGGATTCCAGTTAAAAAAAATCGATGCAGGAGACATCTTTGTAAAAAGGACATCAAACAGCAAATCAGTCGTTCCTAAATAGATAAATTATTAATGCGTGCAATTATTGCCGCGTACTATTTGACAGGCACATAGCGCCTTGTCTGTAGAAAACGTGTTAACTTGCACCGTCCATTTGTCCATTATTAATTAAATTAAAAAATATATATGGCGTGTTTCAGGCGTTGCCGCGCTTCCTACGAAATGTTCTCATCAGCTGGAGTGCACAGTTGTCTCTTTCGGTCTTTTCACCGCCTAGCGGTTTGTGTGTGTGTGTCAGTGTTTTAACTTAAAAAGAGACAATTGTGGTCCCGCAGAGAAATGCATATAGGTTAGTTCATAGCTTATCAGAATGTATTCATGATATGCTCTTAAGACAAGTAGCCAAAATTATCTTCTTTAAATTTCGCTGCATCTTCAATTTGGTCGCGTCCAGTTTCGACCCCCGCATAGAAATTAAAACGGATTTTTGGGCGTCGCACATCGCACTTCTCCGGGCTACATGACAAAAATAATTTCTTTAAATAAGCAATGATCCACGTTTTCCCAACTACTAAAACTATTCTCAAACTGACCCAGACAATGAAATGTATTAAACATTAAGTTATCTGTATAGGCGTTGCCCTCTAGCGCTACGTGGCCTCTGTTTGATGTTGCACACATGGTCATTAGGCAATTAGCTATATAACTTGCATGTCAGCAGAAAGTTTTCATCGGAGTTAGCTTGTTTGCAGTTGCACAACACCGTAATCAACGTCATTCACACGCACCGACGTCGCGCGATCTTCCACTGCCCTCGACGGGGCACGACGGCAAATTGACTACTGAGGTTTCACCATCAGCCCCTTCCAATTTTCCGTATGTCTATCAAATTTATAATTGTTTAGGTTTCTAATTCCAATCTTGTAGATAGTCTTGCGCGCATCGAAGCCTTTGGAACGCCGAAATTATCATTCAAGGAACGTCGGACTTGTGTGAGCTGCTCCGTTAGGTGCTAGTTAAGAAATAATCATTGAGTAGTATTTAAACGTATCTCTTTGCGCGGTGCTGTCCTTCTTGTTGTGGATTTGACAGCATTTTTCTTGTGCGGACAATTGATAACACCCTTAGGTCGGTAAAATCTTGAATTTTGATCATTTTCAGGTGCTCTGATTATTGGCCTCGATTGATGAGTTCTCACTTGTCCCTTCTTTTTTAAGCCTTCCATCAGCTGATTGTCTGAAAATGACGTTGAAACAAGATTTTCCATTGTTCTTTTTCCAAATTTTCGAGTCGACATTTGAGGGGCTGGTATGCCTGTGGGTCATAGTTTTGATGTTGCTCTGCTTATATTCGCATCGTGGTGCGATTCGCGACCGTCGGTTTACTGTTGTGCTCTGACGATAAGCATGGAACGTCAGAACGTGTCGGTAGGCGTGACTGATCACTTTTCTGCTATGCTATGCGACAAGTCAGGTAAAATCGCATCGATTTTTACCTCAAATTCAAATAGATGTATGACAATCTGCGGAAGCAATGGTTGTCCATGTGTTCGTTTTGTGGAGCCATCCGTTTTAACGTCAATCACGTGTTTGTGGGCCTGATGATTTTCACTACCACAGATTGTAACATCAGAACTATTCATCCAAGTATTGATGTCAAAATCATAAACAGTTCAAAATGAATGATCAACAACAACGTGAATGTCAGCGTTACTTCTCTGGTTTTATAGTGACATTTTAGTATTACTCCATTAACCTATCGGACCACATGATCACATAAAAGACCTGATGCTTATCCTATTTCCGATCAAGTAATCGATACACTTTTGGTTTCGCAATGGTTTGCAAAAATCTCGTCTAGCCGAAATAGGTTAATCTTTTAATTAATAATTGTTTCCCAGTATTATTTGTTAACTAGTGAAAAAATCTAGAAAAAAAATTTGTTTTCGTGCAGCTGCCAATTCCAGGCAAGTACAGCATTGTGCGAGACTACTAGACGTGAAAGATACTTATCAACCATGTATGCGTATGCAGTGCCGGTTTGATCCTTACTAGTCGGTTGCCGTCTTACCTAATGATGATCTAAATGGAAGAGATCTAAAGTTTCCAGTGCGTGGTGGCGGTAGTTATGACTATGTTGTTTGATGACTGGTTAAATACAATGGGATTGGTGTTCACCTGAACCTCGAAAACTTGATGAAAAGAATTGTTGCCACCAACCGCGTAATCAAAATTGAATTTATTACCCTATATATATATATATATATATATATATATATATATATATCTATATATATGTATATATTGGTAAAAACTAATTTTCGTGACTGCTTTAACATTGTGCAGCCGAAATTTCCAGCTTAGTAAAATTCATTCAAGTCCACTAGAGATGAGAGCTGCATATCTAATTTTGCATACCTTATATATGTATTATAGGTTGATCCTCGCTAGTCAGTTTGCCTTTGTGTCCTGATAATAATCATATAAGTTCGAAACACATCAGTGCATGGAATTACGTAAATTCAGCTATGATGTTAGATTGGTTTAATACAATTGGACTGGTGTTTATATCTAGTATGCAACCTTGATTTAAAGAATAGTTACCTGCGCAATCATTGATAATTTAATTGTATAACATATATGCATGTAGAAAAATCTTGTAAAAGTTAAATCTTTTGACTGCATATAAATTTCTAACCCGAAACTTCCAGTCCAGTAAAAATCATACAAGACTGCTAGAGGTGAGAGTCGCATATCTAGTATGGCATGGCTGTTTGATCCTAGCTATTCAATTTGCTGTCGTGTGCAGATGATCATTGGGACAAGTCGAAACTCGTTATTACCCGGAACTGACAATAGTTATGCTGTTCTGCAACCAGTTACATACGATAGGATTAGACTTTATCTCAAGCTTACATACTTGATTTATGTAATTGTTGACACTACCCGCGCAAGCAATGGCTGTTTGATGGTATAAATGTTATGTGTGCAAAATCTGCATAAATTTTAGTTTCGTAACTGAATAAAAAATTTTCTGCCAGCATTTCCGGTCAAGTAAAATGGCTAACAGACTATAAGAGGTGAGAGCCACATATGCGATTCCTTAAAAGAGATTTCCGTCGTGTTCTGATGATTATATTGGCAGGGCGAAATGCGTCAACACGAGTTCTTCATGATAATATTGCTGTTGTGCCACTGGTTCGATAAAATATGATTATTGCTTATCTCACGCTCACAAACATGTCTTAAATAGTTTTCACCATCACCCAGGTAAATAGCCATCGTGCACGAGCTCATACTTACCGTTCACGCTGTCATTAGTTCATACTACCGGTCATATTTGAAATAATTTGTTACTAGGTGCGCAACGCCTTATACAAAATTGCCATATCGAAGAAGTGTTTCCTTACAGCAAAATATCACACCTCCTATTACAGATTTTCTTGTCGTCAATATTAATTTACATTCAATCGCTCTTTCTAACCTTAACGTAGGCGCGTTCATTGTCATCGACTCTCAACTGGAGCGTTTGAAACAGGAGAAATCGGTCGATGTCTACGGCGCAGTTGGTAGGCTACGCTCACAACGCAATTTCATGGTCCAAACAGAAGAGCAGTACGCATTTTTGTACGACGCGCTGGTTGAGGCGGTTGAGGTTTCCGGCACAGAAGTGCCAGGCCATGGATTGTACCAGCATGTAATGAAATTACGCCAGCCAGCTGCCAATGCCCTGCTACAGCACTATTTCGGGCCCGGCGTATTGGCTGGCGCGAAGCTCAACTCAAACATTTCCGGTCTGGAATTGGAATTTAGAGTAAGAATGTGCAATTTGACTAAATTATTTTACATCATGTCTTAGTGGCTTTCTCTCTCTTTCTCTCTCTCACTCTCTGACTGCCTGTCTTTCTCTCATTTGCTCTTTAAATAAAAATCATTCAAAATTCTATTTCATTTAAGAGCGGAATTTCTATGATTTTCTGCAACTCTCTGCAATACCACATACTTTGACGAATTTCCTGATTTCTACATAGCAAATTCCATTATTACTATATAGTTATAATTTTAACCTGCAAAATACATTTTACGGCGACCTCGAACTGCTCTCTCCAATCTACAAAACATCCGGAACTGAGAACTGGTGGCTGGGGAAACGCAACAAAGAATAGCTTAATTGTGAGATTATACGGATCGAAATATGTAGAGGAGCATTCTTGCCAATTACTTTTACAAATTCTGTCTAAAAGAAACATAAAATTTCATGATATATTTAGGCATATTGCTTTTGAATTTTGATTAAAATGTAATTTCACAGACTGCAACAACACTAACAATGTGCCGATAGGTAACCAGCATGAGTCTAAATTGTTTCAGCATTAGGGCTGCTGCAATATGTCTCGAAAAATAAAAAAAATATTTATTGTACTTGTTTATTGTTCACAAATTAATCTACAAAGCAATTCTACTTAAAAACTGAAATTGGAACCTTCTAGGCCACCCGAATTTGTCTGAATTTTAACGAACTAACAGAAGGTGATTTGCGCAGCTGATGCAATTGCCAGTATGTGCAGGACCAGAGCAATATGCCAAATGGTGTATGCATAATTAATACATTCGTTCAGTGCATACTGGCCACCAATCAGAGGGAGTCTGTGAAATAATTGATTAAAGATATGTCAAAGTACATTTAACCCATCTTACTTGAACATTTTGTAAAATAGCCTTGCGCATGGTGCCGGCTTCTAGTAAGGCGTAGCCAGTAATCAGCAAACGCATGGACCAATTATATTTCATCTTATTCTCATGTTGAATTTGGCACTTCCTTTTGATCCAATAATAACTGATTTCACGTCATGTACGACATTCCAGTTTGTCGTAACCAAAGATATATATAAATATCAGAATTAGTAGCGTGTACATTTAATCTATAAAGTTTAATTATATCGACTATTGATTTCGACCGTAATTTTATTTTAAACTTAATTTTACAGCGATTATCGATCAATTTACGCATAACTGGTGAGTGCAACATGGCCAATCTACCTGAAAACACCATCAAGAATCGAAACGCGAAGTTGGTACCTTATGATGCGAATCGAGTCTGCCTTTCAACAGTTCCCGGTGTCGACGAGTCGGGCTACATAAATGCCAGCTACATTGATGGATACTACAGAAGGCAGGCCTACATTGCCACCCAGGTAGGTCTACTGCTTTTCTGATTAGTGCATATCTACTTACTTGCGTTTATTTTGATACGAAGGAGCTCCGCATGTTGTTTCCATCATGCTTATTCATAACCCTAGTCATGCTATGATGAAATGCACAATAACTAGCTATCTGACTGTGTGTCCATAATGGAAGCAGTTGTCGGTCTGATGAACTTCAAGAGTACGCATTGCAGATTATAAAAAGACATTCTATCTAATATAATTAAAGTAACATTGGTTGCGCGGGCGGTGACATCAATTACTATAATCAAGGTTGCGATCTTGATATAAACACCTGACACATTAAGTACTTACATATGTCAGTATAAACTAAGAATTGTATAGTGTAGAAAAGGCAATTCATCCTGTAGACTGGTTTCGTTCTTATCGGGAACTCATCACGTACTGGTCAGAATTTGCCGCAGACAGAGCTCGAACCTGAGTACGTCTACCTCGCAACCTGTTGCTCTAATCACTGAGTGAACATACAACACACTCCAGGTATCTTTTCATTCATATGCTCAAGTTTTTGTTTAGTACCTTTTTGCATCTCATTAGACCTACATTACCAATTAATCACCAAAAATTAGCCCGTACATAGCAGACACCGCACTACCTACAGAAGTGGTAGTCAATTGAACATTTATATAATTAACCAATCATTGATTTTGTAAGCCGTCGTAACAATTATTTTAATAAGGTTTTCATTAGTTTAGCTCAGTGGCTAGAATCACAGACTCCTCAGCAGATTTTCCCAAGTTCAAGCTCTGTCTACGGCAAATTCTCGACAATATGTGAATAGTTCCCACTTAGAACGAAACCGGTCTACAGGATGAATTTTCCTTTCTATGTTATACAATGCTTAATTTATACCGACACGTGTATAATTAATGGAATTGGTGTTTTGTCCATGCTCGCGACTTTGATTAAGATAATTTTTTTCACCCGCGGTATCAACGATCATTGAATTATATGAATGTCCAATTGAATAACACTTTCACACGTAGCGTGTTGTATAAGGACAGATTTGAAGTGACGGGATGGAATTTCGGATTTAAATAGATGACATATAAGCTCCCATTGAAGAATAGGCGCAACAAAATCATGAACTATTGTATGAGTGAGAATTGTTTGTAGCGCGTGGCAGGATAGCTCAGTGGTTAGAATCACAGTCACTGAAGCAATCGTACCCAGGTTTGAGCCCTGTTCACGGCAAATTCTGGAAAATACGTGAAGATTTACCAATAAGGACGAAACAGTTATTCTGGATGAATTGCCTTTCTTACACTTTAGGATGCTTTGTTCATACTAACAAATGTATACTTAATGGAATTTTTCTATATATCGAACTCGAAAAATTTATCAAACATAAAGATATCTGTAAAAAATCGATTTTCTGATTTTTCTGAACACGTGTTTTGTTACTTATTTGCTGCTAATCTAATACTATTTTTTTATTGATTTTTTCACATTCGTGCTGTTTGAAAAACAATACCTCATGCATATTTCGAAATGTTTCTTACCTCACTTTGTGAAGATTGGAAAGGTAGTAGTGCTCACTGGTATATATATATATATATATATATATATATATATATATATATATATATATATATATACTTCAAAAAATACAAAGACTTTTATTGCCCATAATGAATTTTTAAACTATATTTATCCACACGGTAGGGCTTTAGCTACATCTTGTCAACTGCTTTTACTGGAAATATGAATCAAGAAACAAATTATGTTTAGTTAGAAACACAATTCACATTTGAAAGTTACATACACACACCTATATATAAAACTTCGCTTTACAATCTTTTATTTATATACATCCTTGGTTTTCATTCAATTACGTGGGGGCAACTAGTCTGACTCGGTTTTACTTCTATTTCTAATTTGGGCTGATTGATAAGTGTGTATGCGTATGTGTATGTGTCTGTTCACGTGTAAAGGCCATTCTTGTTGAATTTTAAATTGATGTCTGAGATCTCTTCGTTTTTGTATTGATGACTTCAGAGTTAACCAAACGTTCGTACTGTTGGCTGTTACGTCTACGAATATTATTTTCTAGAGTGCAGTCTTTGGTTTCCCCTTTTGTGAAATTTTGTTTATATATATATATATATATATATATATATATATATATATATATATATTTCTATTGGAAAAAACCAAATTAATAACAAGGTGGACAATGGCCATTTATTTTGAGAATATTAAAATTCACTTTACGATCTTTCATTCATATACATTCCGGGTTTTCATTTGATTGTGTGGGTGGCAAAAAATCTGACTCGGTTTTGTTTGGATTGATTAGTAAGTTTGTCTGCGTTTGTGTCTGTGTGTGTGCCTGTTTGCATGTGTAAGTCATTCTCGCTGTATTGCAATGTGATGCCTGAGATCTGGTCATTCTTGTATTGATGGCTTGAGAGTTAACAAACTGTTCTAATTGTTGGCTTTTGCGTGTGCGAATGTTGTTTTCACTTTGTTTCGCAATTTTTTTTACCCAACGTGGTAACAGCACAGGGTTTGCGGATTACGGTTTTTAATGCTCATATTGTTTTGAACTTTTTGTCGCCGTATGTGTAGCTGCTTTTTCTTCTTCAGATTCTTGCCAATCCGAACGAATGTTTGTTGAATTTGGTTGAGGGTGTTTTTGGCCTTGTCTGGATGCTAGTAAATTTTTGTTGGATATTGTGATTCGTAGCCGGTTGTTGATGAAACTTTTGAATGTTTAGACCAGGTGCTCATTGGCGTGACGCAATTTTTACAGGACAAGACGTGTTTAGTATATGACGTACGTGCAACACAATTTTTACATTTATTGGCAATAAACAGGCTCGAATATGCGCCGACGAACATGAATTCAATCTTCTACAGCACTTGCCTACATCTAAAGCCAAAAGTAACAAATCCAATTATAGCTAACATTAGGTAAAGACTGCACTGATATTTTGTTTTTCGCTCCAAACAAGGGAAGTTTTTAAACGAACATTGGTTGAGCGGGCGGTGAAAGCATTTTTTATAATCAAGGTTGCGGTCTTAATATAAGTACCTGACCCATTAATTACTTACATATGTCAGAATAAACTAAGAATAGTATAGTGTAGAAAAGGCAATTCATCCAGAAGACCAGTTTCGTCTTTATTGAGAACTCATCACGTACTAGCCAGAATTTGCCGCGGACAGGGATCGAACCTGGGCACGTCTGCTTCGGAATCTGGTACTCTAACCACTGAACCACCCTGCCGCACGGAAAGTTTTTTGTCGGATGTTATCAAAGCTAAGTCAGGTGCTAAGCAAGTACACGCCAAAGCGAAATCGATCTATCTCTTACGCGCTTCACTTCCTCTTCACCTTTGTATTGTAGGTGAATATGCACATGTTTCGCATCAACAGTACAACTATTCACAGCTGACGATGTCCACAACTTTGCGAGCAAAAATAAATTGTTCTAGCAACGGAGCTATCAAAGCCCAATGTAAATCTGAGATTAGTTACAACTTATCTTTTTCAATATTTTGGACCAATATTTGTGTAATTATTTTTTATTTATACATGTTTTCTGCTTAAACATAACCACTTTTTGTTTCATATCACCAGTTAAAGCAGTTGACGAGATGGAGCGAAAGTGCTACTGCATTATTTATAACTTAATATCAAGTAATATATGTGTTGTGTATTTAATGAACATTTATCCTATAAGCATTGTCATTCAATGTGAATATATATATATATATATATATATATATATATATATATATATATATATATATTACGTCCATTGAATTCGAATATTACACAGTATAAATACTGTTTGTTGCGGAGAGCTAATATATATGCATGTATGTATTAGGTGTTGCGAAGCTAGGAAAAAATAGTTCAGTTGTGCCCAGAAGGATAAACCAAAGACTGCATGAACGGAAATTAAAATCTCAAGCACAACTGAACTAATTTGTTACTAGGTTCGCAACACCTAATACAAACTTACTTAATACACAGTATATTTCTAATTAGGAAGAAAAAACACATTAATAACAAAGTGGACAAAGGCCATTTATTTCGTGAATACTAATCATCGCTTTACAATCATTCATTTATATACATTCTGGGTTTTCAAATGATTATGCTAGTGGTAACAAATCTGACTCGCTTTTAATCGTATTTCCTGTTTTGGCTGATTGGTAAGTGTGTATGCGTTTGTGTTTGTGTGTGTGTGTGTTGTGCATGTAAATGTCCTTCTCACTGTATTGCAAAGTGATGTCTGAGATCTGGTCATTATTGACATCACTTTGCAATACAGTGAGAAAAACCTTTACATGCAAACAGGCACACACAGACACAAACGCATACACACTTATCAATCAGCCAAAACAAGAAATAAAAAACCGAGTCATATTTGTTTCCACCTACATATGGAAGTGGAAACCCAGAATGTATATAAATGAAAGATTGTAGAGCGAATGCTTTAAATCAACTTTGCCAGCTCGAAATAAATGGCCATTATCCACTTTGTTATTTATGTTTTGTCTTCCTTATTATAAATGTACTGTGTAATTATATATATATATATATATATATATATATATATATAATTTAGGATTAATGACATGATTTTGATTACATATAAATTTACATAATTAAACGAAAATTGGTTGCGCGGGTGGTGATAAAGGCGAAACCGGTCTGCTGGATGAAGTGCCTTTTCTACACTCTGAAACTCTTAGTTTATACTGAACAATGTAAGGAATTAATGGGTTAGGTGTTTATATCAGGAACCCAACCTTGATTACAGTAATAGTATATATAAAAATGTCAATATAAAACCTAGCATTCCTGAGGTACCAAATGCAATTCAAACAGTAAAACGGTTGCGTTCTCATTAGGAACTATTCAAGCATTGCTAGAACCAGGGCACATTTGCTCCGTAGTCCGCAGTTATATTCACTGTGCCACCACAATCATTGACTACACGCAGATACCTGTTCTTTACTAATTTATATTACGTAGCATTTCTTTTGGTAATTATAGAACCAATACCATGCAAGCTTGATATGTAATATTGAATTAACGAGTTGTGGCTGGAATTAATATATATATATATATATATATATATATATATTATATATATATATATATATATATATATATATATATATAATATATAAGTATATAATATATCATAGAACTAATTAACTGAGCAATTGAAGAGTAAACCTTGGATGGCATACAAATCATGCCTTTCTCGTTGTATCATTATTTTAGAATTCCTTCGAGAGAAACTGCAACGCAAAGTTTACTTAATTATGCGATAAATGAGGCATCAGATCCTTCAAAAGAACTGACTCCAACGTGTACAAGAAATGTTTCAGCTACTTGAAAAATATTAGAAATAATTATATTATTAAACTCTACAAGCTATATATATATATATATATATATATATATAGTAGTGTGTTTCTCCTCTATCTTCATGACACAGGTAATCTGTTCTCGAAAGAAGCCGACAGACTAAGCACCAATATGAACGTTTTAATTTTGGATTATGTTCGGATAAACAACTGTTTGTAGAAGACGAAGACAGCCAATCCGGAACTTTAACAAGGAAGAAAATGTGCAAGAACGAAAACAGACATTTTAAAATCTGTGTAGCCAGGAGCCAGTGGACAAATAGGCGGAGGGCATAGGGATCACTTGTTCTGAACTCAAAATGAAGAATATTTTCCTTTCTTGAAATAGGTGTGACATGGAAATGGATTCCCAGAGCGCATTATCAATTCCAGAAATAATGGCAGAAGACGGCTGTAATAGAAAGGTTTGCTTCATTTTACCCGAGCAAGCAATTTCTCAGTCCATGTTAATAACACGAGCGTTGTACGGAGTAAGAGATGCCAATTTGCATAATGTCACGTTGAAATCTATCTCTAACTCGTAGCAACGTCTAATAATGGACGCACACAATGATTTCTCATCATTTGACACCAATCGCTCATCGTTAAAATTTTTGTAATAACGCTGCAAAAGTGGCTACATAGGAATGAAAAGAAATGACTCATCATTCGTAGTGGTCAAAATTTCGCCGAGAAACTCATTAGGAATATTTCAATTTCATCGATTTTTATTTAATATGAGCCACAGCGAAGATCCAAACTATTTTCAGTACACCGAAAAAACCAGTCGGATGTGCTAATTTCCAAAGCGGAGGAACTAGTGATGAAACAACAAAGGCCAGATCTAAATTTAAAGAGATTGCACTCACACGACATTCAATTTAACTGGCGCCAATTTTTTAACATAATAGCAAACTGATTTATGCAACGCATGTCTCTTCTGTTAATATCAATGACAATTTTTATATCGCTCCTAAATTTATCAATTTCATTGACGTGCGTGAATGCATTGGAATAAACTATAAAGAATAAATGGGATTAGCGTTTACTTCTCAATCTCAGACTTCATTTAAACGCGTTGTTACCACCACCCGTGCAATCATTGATTTTTTAATTGTATAAAGTATAAGACACTGTATTTAAACAATGCGCAGGCTATAACTCCACAAGCTCACACGAATCAACTTTATCAGAATGAAAAGTTATATGAGAGAGTGAAATAAGACAGTGAGCTGGTTTGAAAATGGCTAACAATTCAAGAAAAGAGCTATCGTTGTGTACACGTTTGCATAAATCAATAATCTTCCTAGAATGCATTTAAACTATTCTTTAAATCAAGTTTGCGAGCTTGAAGTAAACACCAATCTCATTGTATTTAACCAGTCGTCGAACAACATAACAAAACTACCGCCAGTCGCACGCGGTGTTTAAATACAATGGGATTGGTGTTTACTTCAAGCTGGCAAACTTGATTTAAAGAATTGTTACCACCACCCGCGCAATCAATTATTGTTTAATCATTTTAACTAGTTTCCGCGATATTGTGCTATAATAAATATTTACCGAAAATATAAATATCAAAAGTCCCCCGCCCCCCCTCGCCAAGTGACATCATGTTTTTGTCTTATAATGTGAAGTCGACGACGGCTAGTTGAAAACATAGGTCGAGGGCAATGCCAAATAAGCTCCAGCCGATTGAAGCACTGACTAAACAACTTAGGTTCGTACAAAACTGAGAATTTGTAGAGTGAGCGGAAAATACTTCACGAGTTCGCAATAAGGACATAACCGATCTGACTGATGAATTTTCTTTGCCACCTTTATCAATATTTGATTTGTAGAGAAAGAAATATTTGTATAAGGCAAAATGTTCATATTCGCCTTGTGAAATCTGCATATTTATCAAAATAAATTTCAATTTAAATACGTCTACAAAAACATGTCAGCGGCATTACACAAGGTGTCTAATTGACTTTTCAGTGGCCACAGTTATGGAAATGGCGTTATATTTAGTCGAGGACAGTTCCATTTGCGCCAGGTACCTAAAGCCAACAAATCGACGGCTAAAGTCAGCACAAAAAAGTCTCAAATGAGTCACCCATCCAAACTTATTAAATGATATCCCTACTAAGGACCGTGTTTCAGACACACACACGCACACACACATTATAGGCCAACAGGGCGCGAGTTTTAATGTTTGTTACATCTAATCGGTTGAATGGACATTTCATGAACCAAAATTAAAAATTGCTGAAGATGGTTTATTCGAGGCGTCCTCTTTAACGGTTACTGCTCTTAGAAGACACATTTAATTAATCCACTGAAATGCCTCGGACATATATGTTCTTGTGGGCATTCTCTTCAGAACCATGTGATTCATTCTGCAAAATTTTATGCAACATAACAACTATTGTTTCGCTGCCTTATAGGCATCACAATCGATCCACAGTTCTGACTATCCGTCACCGATATGTTATTATAAAGCAACCGAATGCCACCCAGAGTAGCGCTAATACATTAAATTATAATTTAAGGATTTTATGGTATATAAATTGTCCACATAAACCAAAGACGACATAATACACGTTTTATTTGCTCAGTCATCCAATTCCAGTTAACACCGATAACATATACAAAAATCCTGCCACTCTACTTTAAATTGTTAAACACACACACACACATATATATATATATATATATATATATATATATATATATATATATATATATATATATATATATATATATATATACATATATATACACGGAGAAAAAATAAAATTTGAATTTGACTTTTGAAGCTCTCGCGATTATTAAATTTAATTCTTGCATCAAACGTTCAAACGGTAGCAAAAAAAGAAACCAAAACTAGATTTGAATAGAAACGTCACGAAAGGCTTCAAAAGCAACGGACGTGTCTCAAATAATGGCACACCCAGTACTTACGTACACGTTTGAAACGAAATAGGTGACATTTTACATATGCATGCAAGAGGAAAACGAAGTCTGCAATGCGATATTGCATGCTAGATATGGCTAATAATATATTGATCGTGAAAAATCTGCGGTTCCTATTGGATAATTAGATAAAGCACAAATGAATCCAAAATATTGGCTGTAGATACTGGCAGAACTGATTTATATTAACTAATGTATATATATATATATATATATATATATATATATATATATATATATATATATATAAATAGAGAGAGCCGCCAACTAGTCAGTATGCTTGTCTCTTCGATGAACACAGTAAAAGGTCAACTCACACGATAAGAAAGACCATCATTTATTGCAAATGTAATTCCTTTACAATCAAATAGCCTTTTGGATGTTGATCACATTTTACGGTGTTAAACAATTGTTAATAAAGTAAGTATGTATTAGGTGTTGTGAACCTAGTAACAAATTAGTTCAGTTGTGACCAGAAGGATAAACCAATGGCAGCATGAACGGAAAGTATAATCTCATGCATATTTGTTTCGTGTTTACTGACGACTTATCAGTAGGAGCCGGTATTACGCCCTTTAACTACTATATATTTGGTAGAAGAATGTGGAATAATAGGACGGTACAATCTTCTAGACGAATGTGTTAACCTGCAATAGTGTAGCTAACATCGTATAGTCTACGACTATGCGACTTCAACGACTTTACAGACTCGGTATATATATTATATAGTGTGAGTTAGCGTTGAATTCGCACTGTCGTAGACTATACGATGTTAGCTTCACTATTGCAGGTTTACACATTCGTCAAGGAGATTGTACCGTCCTATTATCCCACATTCTTTGACCAAATATATAGTGGTTAAAGGGCGTAATACCGGCTCCTACTGATGAGTCTCCAGTAAGCACGGAACGAATGTGCATGAGATTATACTTTCCGTTCATGCTGCCTTTGGTTTATCCTTCTGGTCACAACTGAACTAATTTGTTACTAGGTTCGCACACCTAATACATACTTGCATATATATTAGATCTCCGCAACAAACAATATTGAACTGTTATTAATGTTAACAATAATTTAAACAAACGCAAAAAAAACTGTTCTAGAATAATAACCTAATGTACGATAATGAGCAGTACTCATAATCTAGCATCATAAACATCAATAAGCTGAAAATTGTATTATATAAGAACAAGAATAATATTAGCCGTACTACAAGCTAGACTGGAGAATTGTAACTGGGGTAGTGAACATATAAGAAAAAATCAATCTGAACATAGCCATATATATATATATATATATATATATATATATATATATATATATATATATATATATATATATATATTAAAAACAGAATTTACCACTTATTTGTGAACGAGATAATCTAATTATGGCGTATTGTAGAAATTGAAACTGAAATTTACCAATTTCTTATATATTGGCTACTCAACAAGATCATGCCGGATTAAATACGAACGAAGCTTGAACCAGGACACGTGTTCTTTGAGGTCTTGCATTAATTCACTGCTGCTCTCAAGCCGCGCCTTAATGCAACTTAGGTTCCTAGGTCTGTCGTTCCATAATATGGAGAAAACTTTGCATCGCCTTCCACCTAAATTTCTACTGGCCACAAACCCACTTAGAGAAGTTATGTTGAATTAAATAATCTATTGAATACTCTTTTCCCAAATCGCATATTGCCTTGTCTGGTATGAGAGACCGGCCGTTGTCCAGGGTTCGAGTCCCTCTTTGGGCACAAATTTTTAGTGCCACAAACTAGTCAGTCATTTTGTCTCCTCGATGATCACATTAAAACGGCCAATTCACTGGATAACACAGACCCTCATTCATTGCAAACATAATCCTTATATAATCAATTAGCTTTTCTAGCGTCGATCATATTTTAGGATGATGATCAATTGCTAATAATATCCTCTGAATTGTTGCGCAGTGCAAGCCTCATATGTTGAATTTCCACGATTTCCGTTCGCGGGTTGTCGCTTTACTCTATCAGTTTCGCAAAGGTCCGATGGATCCTGATTTGCAATAATTTAAACAAACACAAAAAGACCGTTCCAGAAAAATGACCTAATTTACGAAAATGAGTAGTATTCTGTACATACAAGCATACAAGGACTCTTAACCTTAGTCGTGCTACAAACACGACTGGTAAACTGTAATCATGAGCGCTCTACCCATATCGATCGTCATCCTCTTTTCACTTTCCAATTAGCTTTCTTTCAATCGATATAGTTGACATCGTCAAACGTATCTGTATTATTAATATAATTCGACTGAAAGTTATATCAGTGTAGACGTGTATAAATGCATACTTTTGGCGTTGTGATTTGGAAGCACTTTTCAAGCAAAGTGCAACAAACTGTACTGTGTTCTCGTAGGCCGACATATTTTTCGGAAACTCGTACGAATAAATGCGGAAAAAGCGCAATTTGATTCCGCATTTCGGGCGATATCTAATTTGTGAATAAAATTTTATATCCGATCATTGCTTTTACATAATTAATTATATCGAGATAAAAATTAACTTTCATCTTTGTTAATTATTTTCGTTGCAAATGTTGGAAATATAAGCAAGTTTTACCTCATAAAGGTCTGGAATTAAGAATTTACATACACAGGGTTTAGCAAAAGAAAATAATCGTGATTATTTTCAATTTTATAAACTTACTTAATAAGTCCGGTGTTTATATCAAGTTCGCAACCTTAATTAAAGTGATTTTTATCACCTTCCGCGCAACCAATGATCGTTTAATTATATTAATGTTCATTTCAATACTATTTCCCCATGTAGTGTGGGTGTCTGTTCAGTAATGACAGATTGGGCATGGTTAGTTGGAACTTTGGGTCTAAATGGATGCCATATGAGCTCCACCTAAAGGAAAAAAATTGACTAACTAAGTTACATTAGTTAGTATATAACTGAAAATTTTGTGTAGTGTGCAGCAGTGTTGCTCAGTGGTTAGAGCACCAGATTCCGAAGCAGACGTGCCGAGGTTCGAGCCCTGTCCACTGTAATTTCTAGCCAGTACATGATGAGTTCCCAAAAAGGACGAAACCGGTCTACTGGATGAATTGCCTTTTCTACACTATACAATTCTTAGTTTATACTGACAAATGTATGTACTTAATGGGTCATGTGTTTATATCAAGATCGCAAACTTGATTATAGTAAACGTCAGCATGAACTAAAGATATAATCGCATGTACACATGTATTTCATTTTAGAAAGCCGCTCGTCTCTAAAAGCCTTAGTACCCCTATTTGGACAGAAATTGTGGAATGGTAGAATGAATGTGTTACTAGATATGCAGTTTCTTTTACACGATTCCATAAAGATTAGTTCCCCGCATCAAAGAATTTATAATTGCCAGAGATTTTGTACTAGGTACTTTATATATGTAGTCAATTTGCTCTAAGCTGTAATAAAGAAAACTTTGTTTGAAGTTAACTCCATTTCTGCTGGAATATACATTCGTCTAGGAGATTGTGTCGTCCAATTGCCCCACATTCATCACCCAAATATACAGTGGGTAAAGTGCTAATACGCGCTCCTACTGATGAGTCACAAGCAAGCACGAAACGAATGTGCCCGGGATTATACGTACGTTCATGCTGTCATTGTTTTATCCTCCTAATTTGTTGCTAAGTACTTAATACACAATTGCATATATTACTTATCTACAATAAGGAATATTTAGCTATTATATTTTGCCTTAAATTACCTGGTTCAAATTTTGTCGAACGAGGATATTCTTTCACTGTTACCACTTTCCATTTGAAATTTTAAAAATTTATTTCTGACTGTGTTACTCAACATTCCGCTCATCATTTATCAATTATTCAATTTATAAAACAAGTATGAAATTTCTTCTGAACGGATTCATTTTTACTTGCCCGTAAATCTCATAAAAATCTGGGGCTTCACTTGACAAGCAGGCTTCAGGAATGAATGGGATTGTGTGTCTATTACTGTTAGTAATTCAGTAAAACAATAGTACCTTCACTTTAATGTTTATTTAAATGATATTAAAATGATCCCAAATCAAGTTGGTGAGCTTGAACTAAACACCAATCCCATTTTATTTAACCAGTCGTCGAAGATATATCAAAACTACCGTCAGTCGCACGCACTGACTCGTTTCGACCGTCCTTGATAATCATCAGAGTACGACGTCAAACTGTCTAGCATATGTATGGAAAGCGAAATTAGATATGTGGCTCTCACTTTTTATACTCTTGCATACATTGTACTTGACAGGAAATATCGGCTGCACAATTTCTATGTAGTCATGAAAATTAAATGTTCGTAACTTTCGCCACACATATTATATATATATATATATATATATATATATATATATATATATATATATATATATATATATATATATATATATATATGGACAATACAATTAAACAGTAGTTTATTACGCGGGTGGTGGTAACAATTCTTTAAATCAAGTTTGCGGGCTTGAAGTAAACACCAATCCCATTTTATTTAACCAGTCGTTAAACAACATAGCAAAACTACCACCAGTGTTATTTAGTTACAAACATTATTAAGTATTTTTAGTTTTATTGGAGAAATAAATCGCGTATTGAAACATTTATCTATTAAGCAACAATTGTTCTTCACTCTATCGGAATTAACGTAAGTTCGCGGCGATGTTTGACACCAAATTTAGCAGGAATATCAAACGGGTAGCAAGAAATTACTGTATATGAACCATCTTACGGCAATCCTTACGATGGTCATTAAACTTTCTAACAAAAGGTAAGGAAATGCGCACCTGGAGAGATATGAATTATGTAAAAGCACACGTTAAGACTGAAATTTCATGTTTGTTGGTGAAACCAAGCATCTAAATCAGGTAAAAAGAAGGAAACAGAAAAAAATGAATGGAAATATAACACCTCAATAGACCTTGTCGTGCACGTCGTGATGTGAAGACAGGACACAAAATTAATTCGGATGTTTGTATACGCATATCAATGTGTAGTTGTTATAGATGCACAAGAGTGATTAGATGATGCATTAAAATTAAATCGAGATATGGCCTAATAAATGAACAGCCGTGGTAAAATCATGAAACTCCATTTGGAATACAGCAACGGTTGCACGAGTCATAATCAGAACCTCGCGCATACCATTAATTTAAGAAGGTAGGGGATGAATAATCAGCGATCAATTAACTACTTTTAGGGTTATCTTATAGGCTCGGCCTTTATTACCTTTAATCAGACCGTATCTACTAACTTAGGTGCCTTATGGGGTGTAACGCATTTTAATAAACCTTTAAATTAAAGTGCACCTTTTACCACCTTTGGTGGAAAAATCACTCAGCCTTATTTAGAACACATCACTTACTAATTGCAGGAAGTGAAGATTGTACTATTTGAAATCAGAAATGAGCTCCAGATTTTGTGGGTGGTGTTGACAATTTTTCAAATCAGGTTTGCGAGCTTAAAGTAAACACCAATCCCATTGTATTTAACCAGTCCTCGAACAACATAGCAAAACTACCGCCAGCCGCAACGCACTGACGCGTTTCGACCTTCCAAGATTACGAAGGCAAACTGACTAGCGATGGTGATTATGGAAGGCTGAAACGGGTCAGTGCATGCAACTGGCGTTAGTTTTGCTATATCGGTCGATGTCTGGTTACATACATTGGGATTGTTGTTTACTTCAAGCTCACAAACTTGATTTGAATATCAATGTGGCCTTTTAATGTTAGTATCTCTTAATCAATTTGCGAATAATACCCAGTGCCATCCTCTACAGGTTCATTTTCATTCTTGCAAACTATGCCCATCTATCAAATTACTTAGCTAACTTTTGTTTTAAATGTCAACTTTCCACACATTATTTTTATAATCTTTCTTTTGAAACGCAATCTTATTCCTCTTCTTGACGGACCTTCATTTATTTTGATTTCATATCTTAACGAAGCATAACATCCTTAGCAAATTGTGATCATTTACCTGGACATGATTCTACTACAGGTGTATTTGTATTGCATTTTCTCCTACATAACTACGTGTGTCACCATTGATTACCTCATTTTATGTAGCAAAAATGAAACAGTTTTCCAAAGTTTTCATGAAATTAAATTTTCAAGCTTCACGTAAACACCAATCTTATTGTTTTTAACCAATCGTTGAATGGTATTGGTGTTTACATCGCGAACTTGAATTGAGGAATTGTTACAAACACCCGCGCAATCATTGCTTGCTTAGTTTATCCAACGTGTTTAAAAGTAAACGACAAGAATTCAATGTCATATCAATTAGATGAACATACACACACACAGGTAAATATAGTTAGCTAAATTCTGCATGGCACAGACACACGCGCATAAAATTGCCTGGTTCGTGCTTATCTAGTGTAGGCAAAAATGAAGCCATTTGAATGAAATTTTCCTTCCTTTACTCGTGGACAATTTTTAAAAAAATAATGGGCGGATTGTTGAGTAAGGCACTCAGAAGTGAGTGTCAATGTTTTTTAGAGGAAAAATGTGGCCAGTGAACAAATAAACTTACCCACAATATTAACGATGAGATAATTTTGTAGCATCCTGTCGAGCAAGGTATTATTACTTTAAGCAATATTACCTATTCAATATCACCCATTAACGTGGAGATACGATGCAGCATATATATATATATATATATATATATATATATATATATATATATATATATATATATATATATATATATTCTTTTGAAATGCGAGCTTTAATACATCTTGTACCCTTCCTGTGTACAAAAAAAAAGAAATTTCATCAAAAACAAGAAACATTTCTTTCGCATAGTCTCCTCAAATATCTACTAATGAACATATCCTTATATATAAATTGGAAAGCAAAACAAGATAGAAATATGTGAACATAGAGAGAGTGTGAAAAACGGAAACCAATCAATTGCGTGCGTCACATCCAGTTCAAGCTCAATGCCTGTACATGCTTGAACTGGATGTGACGCACGCAATTGATTGGTTTCCGTTTTTCACACTCTCTCTATGTTCACATATTTCCATCTTGTTTTGCTTTCCAATTTATATATAAAGATATGTTCATTAGTAGATATTTGAGAAGACCATGCGAAAGAAAATTTTCTTATATCTGATAAAATTTCTTTTTGTTTTTGCACACAGGAAGGGTACAATGAATTTTATTAAAGTTCGCATTTCAAAAGACAATATATATATATATATATATATATATATATATATATATATATATATATATATATATATGTCTATTGCTTAGCCAATTATTAATGACTGAATAGACATTAATGTTGCGATAACCTTTTAATATGGCATATTAACCCTCTAATTCTGCCTCATATGTTGAATCTTTACGATTTGCGCTCGCGAATAGTGCTAGGCACTATCAGTTTCGCAAATATCCGATTGATCTCCTTTTCCAAGTACGCATCGATTTTACTTCTTCCGAAGTCTTCAACGTCGTTCATAGTAACCACTAGAAATGCGGTTCGACTTAACAACCTAGATTAGATCGTACCTCATTTCCAGTGGTTAGTATGAACGTTGTTGAAGCCATCAGAAGAAAGTAACAAAACTTCACCCATTCTAAAGGAAGACTAAATCGATGCGTACTTGGAAATGGGGTCCAATTGTGCGGAGATCTCCTATAGATTCCCGATAACGTACAAGCACAGCATCACTTTTGACTTGCGAATGTTATGTTGTGTTGTGTTTTGCGACTGCTTAAAAAATGGGATTTGTTTTTATCTTATGTTTGCCAACTTGATTTAATAAATTAAAGTATTTTTCTCTAAATCTCTCGAGGCAAACGTTGGCATGAAGCAGTCCACTATGCCTAAGATGATGATATTTCTGCTCAAGGATGTCGAGGATAATGCCGCTTTTTGCTTTAATTCGAAGACGTCTTTGAGCTTAACGATGAAGCCTTGCGCCGATTTAAGTTCGATTTTTGAAGGCGGTCAATGCGATTTACCCTTAAGCTGTGGGTCATTGGTCGGAAGTTGACCGATTGCCATAGTAACTAATGGAATCCCTTAAATATAGGAGCTTTATCAATTATATATGGAGATAAGTTTCTTTATCAAATTGGTACTTGTAGATGCACATACGGTGACATGTCACACTTGAAATACCGTCATTTATGCAAGGCGGAAAACTTTAAAAATGGTCCATTTTTCTGTACGTGACTGAAATTAACTATAAAAGTTCTTACTATAATCAAGGTTGCTAAATTGATATAAAAACCTGACCCATTAAATGCATACATCATTCAGTATAAACTAAGAATTGCATAGTGTGGAAAAGGCAATTCATCCAGTAGAGTGGTTATGTCCTTATTGGGTACTCATCACGTACTGGCCAGAGTTTGCCGAGGATAAGGCTCGAACCAGGGCACGTCTGCTTCGGAATCTGGTGCTCTAACCACTGAGCCACCCTGGCCAGTACGTGATGAGTTCCCAGTAAGAATGAAACCGGTCAACTGGATGAATTGCCTTTTGTGTGGCAGGGTGGCTCTGTCATTTAAGCACCAGATTCCGAAGCAGACGTGTCCAACTACGAGACCTGTCCGCTATAAATTATGGCCAGTACGTGATGAGTTACCAGTAAGGATGAAACCGGTCTACTGGATGAATTGCCTTTTGTTTGGCAGGGTGGCTCAGTGGTTTAAGCACCAGATTTCGAAGCAGAATTGCACAGCTTCGAGACCTGTCTGCGGTAGATTGTTCTTTGTACGTGATGAGTTCCTAATAAGGACAAAACCGGTCTACTGGATGAATTGCCTTCTTTACACTATGCAATTCTTAGTTTATACTGACAAATGTATTTACTTAATGGGTCAGGATTTAATATCAATTCGCGACCTTGATTAAAAATTAATTTTTACCACCGCCCGCGCAGATAATGTTCGTTTAGCAATACAACTTGTTAGCTCGTAAAAAGAGGAGTGTCACAATTATTATTAAAAATAATCGATTAATATTATCAATTGTTAGATATTAGAACTTAAATAGGATAGTAACCTTAGTTCCAAATCTACCTTTACCAAGCCAAGTTAATATCTATTAAGGTATTTTGTCCGTAGTTTGACTTAAATGTATATTACTTTTCATCAGAATGTGGTTAATATAACACACTTGATTCTATAAAGCTTGGGTGCGTGGCAACAATTTCATCCAAAACTAACTATCGAACTCGTGATAAAAACATAAAATGTATTAACTTATTGCACAGATTTATTGTACAAATATGTGAAATATTTATTCGCAAGAATTAATCGCATTAGCGCTTTTGTTTTCATTTGCTGATCTGACTAATTGGGGAAAGTAAACACATGAATTAATTTGGTTTGAATGGAAAAAAGAACACGAAAAACTATCGCCCAGACTGTTCAAAGGGAAGAAACATAACTAGCTTGCCTATTTTGAGGCTGGTGTTAAAAATAATCCTTATTCAGAACTGTGCAAACAAAAACGCTATATGTGTCTTAGAATCTACAGACGACTTTCCTAGCATCATTTTAAATGTATATTTAGTAAATGTTTCTCTACTAGACCATTCAGGACTAATATTCTCTTGCGTACTGCTTTTAGATTTAGACCAAATTAATTCATATTCATTACCTCTCCAATAAAGCAGATTTTTTCCTTTGAGTATGGTGTGTCAACTCTGAAGCTGGGACTGGAAATGACGTGCCGAAAGTGCGAGAAATATTCGGCAAATCTTAATTCACGTACATATACAGAAAACCAGTGTGAGGACGGGTTCAGAGTGATGGGACCAGTGAGACCCATCAATCAATTTAAAAAGTCAAGCTGAGCACCTGGAAATGTAAAGGAATCAAGATTTTACCGACCTACGAGTGCTATCAATTGTCTCGCAACCGTCAATTGTGGTATCAGCTCGAAAGATGAAAGCACTATACAAACGCAAATTCATTTTCAGGAATAATCAGTTGATAAGACGTAGCGAAAACGCCTCCGTGTTCATATTATGCCTACTTGCGAATAAATGTTTTAACCTATTTAGAAAACGAAATAACCTACGAAAAGTATGGGCAAATTTGACAAGTCACATAACACCAAAAATAATTTCAATTGCATTTTATGCCCCATTTCGAACTTACTTGACAATCTACAGAGAACAACGGAAAAGAAACTGTATAGTGAGAACCAGATCCTAGTTTTCTAAACCATTACACTAAGTCTCTCGTTAGAATACTTCTCCACGTTCTTCGATTATGAGTAAGAATATTCTCAACGCGCGTCCTTGTGTGTAACTCAGGTTAGTTTTGCCTTGTTTTAAAACCGGACAAAATGAGATTGGTGCATATTAGAGGCCTGCAAACTTGTTGCAAATAGCTGTTTTCACCACACGTGTCATTGAAAATTACTGGAATAAAGCCTAGATATTAATATAATTTGACGGTTATTTTCAGAAATACTTGTAATTTGACTGAGAGCTGTAATCATTTATAACGTTTCCTGTTAGATGGCATCATAACATTCATGTCGCGATATTATGTAATTTTTTGGCGCGTTGTTTAAACGTTGAATTGACAACACACAGTGTAGATCTATCTTCCACAAGAAAACATTGGCAGCGCCATATTTACAAAAGGAAGAGGGCTGAGGCACGATAATATGCAATTTATAGATAATTTAAAACCCGAACGATATAATAAAACCGGAATGGAATATTTGTTCAGCAGATTAGAATCTGGTGTATGTTCACATAAAATATAAACTTGAAGGGGGAATGAAACACCAGAACGCTAGTTTGCGTTTTTTACTCCGTCAAACTTCCTCTAAATAGTTGCTTTTTGTCCGCGTTTTGCTTGTGCGGGACACTTGATAGCACTCGAAGATCGATAAAATCTTGAATCCTTTACATTTCCATATACGTGCAATGCGGTGTGATCCCCGCTTATCAGTTTGCCGTCGAACTCTGATATTGATCATTGAAGGTCGAAACGCGTCAGTGCGTTCGACTGGCGGTAGTTTAGCTATGTTTTTCCACGATTGGTTGAATCCGACGGGATTGGTGCTTACTTCGAGTTCGCAAACTTGATTCAAATAATAGTTCTATTCAGATGTTTAGTTAATTAGTGAAAATATTATTTATGATTTTTTTCCTACCGTTCTGATGTGATTTAGGCGCCAACCGCAAATACTGTTGACGATTTTTGGCGCATGATCTGGGAACACAATTCTCCGATTATAGTTGTGCTATGCCGGCTTAAAGAGACCGTGCATCCGGCAAGCGCCGGAATGGAACGCGCCGCTCGACACGTAACTGGGGAAGCAAGCGGGACTGTCGAGCAGTGCTATCAGTATTGGCCGGTGGACAGATCAACGCGCTACCATCAACTGATTGTAGAGCCTATGGTCGAGTACAATATGCCGAACTTTGTACTGCGCGAGTTCAGATTAACGGATGCTCGTGACGGCCAGACTACGAGGACGCTGCGTCAGTTCCACTTCACTGACTGGCCAGATTCTAGCTCAGTGCCGAGGAGTGCAGAATCATTGACAGAACTAATTAGTCAGGTTCACAAAACGCAAGCTCAATTTGGCCAAGATGGGCCAATCACCGTGCATTGCAGGTAAGTGCCAAATGATTATTCAACTGTAAAATGGGACTCCTAAAGGCAACAAGATGAAACATTGTTCAAACCAGGGCTGCGAACTTGATTTAAACATCAAGCCCATTATGTACACACATCTGGCACTGTAAAATGAGTATTACATAGTGAGGGGAAGGAAATTCATCCAGTAGACCGGTTTCGTCTTCATTGGGAACTCATCACCTACTGTCCAGCATTTGCCGCGGACAGGGCATGAGCTTGGGCACGTGGGCTTTGGAATTTGGTGCTTTATCTACTTAGACACACTGCTGTATGGGGCTTAAATCAAGATCGCAGCATTGATTTAAATGATTGTTATTACTACCCGTGCAAGTAATAATCATTTCATTGTACCCTACCTATGTGCAAAAACAAAAAGAAATTTTATTGAATAAAAGAAACATTTTTTCTCATAATCTCCTCAAGTATCTACTGATGAACATATCTTTATACATAAATTGGAAAGCAAAACAAGATACCAATATGTAAACATAGAGAGAGTGAAAAAACGGAACCCAATCAATTGCGTGCGACACATCCAGTTCAAGCTCAATGCCTGAAAATGCTTCTTCTGCTTGCATAAATCCAGCTGCAATTTGTTCATCTATAAGGCTTCGTATGTGGCTAGCTCCCTTTTTTATTGTTTTTAGTAATTATTTTGAATGCTACGTCTGGAGAACATACGTGCCATGTTTCGATGATGTGTTGCGCAATAGCAGACGTGTATTCACCATTTGATTTAAAACCGTTGTTTAAGTTGCAATCTTCTCTCATTCGGGTAATTAACCGTCTGGTCGATCGGCCTACGTAAGTTGATCGACAACTTGCGCATGTATATTGGTAAATAATATTTGATATCGACATTAACGGCTGTTTCTCTTTGATTGTTGGTAAAGGCAAGTGTGTTACCCTAAATAACACTCGTAGTTTGGCTGCATTAAATGTGCGTGTTAATGCTGCTTCAACTTTCTTTTGTGCCATTCGGGAAACTGCATCCCCTTAAATGGGATGTTCAGGTAGACTGTTTTCTTTTCTGGCCCATAATACGTCTGTTTCTGGTTAACTCCCCTTTTAATAATTGATTCAATTAATTGTCTTGGATAGCCATTAGACATTAAATCGTTAATTGCTTTATTATATTCATTTTCTTTTATTCGTTTTATTAATTTATTCATATAAATATTTACTTCAATACGACTTCTCTGTGTAGCATTGTATCCGTTTAATAATGGCAGATTGAGGATGGTTAGTTGGAACTTTGGGTCTTAATGGACGCCATATGAGCTCCACCTAGAAGATTAAAGACTAACCGAGTGCCATTAGTTAGTATATAACTGAAAATTGTGTGCAGTGTAGTGTGCGGCAGGATGGCTCAGTGATTAGAGCACCAGATTCCGAAGCTGACGCGTCTAGTTTCAAACTCTGTCCGCGGGAAATTCCGGCCAGTACGTGATGAGTTCCCAATAAGAACGAAATCGGTCTACTGGATGAGTTGCCTTTTCTACACCATACAATGCTTAGTTAATACTGACAAATGAATGCACATAAAATGGTCAGGTGCCTACATCAAGATCGCAACTTCGATTTAAATAGGTGATATTACCGCGTGCGCAACCAATGTTCGTTTGGGTTGAAAATTGTTGCAAAGTAATAAATAATATCTATGTTGCTTCATCTTCAAACCTAGACCAACAAACGTATTATTTGGCACGTGCAAAGATACATTTATTAATATCAGATGCGATACATGATATCATGTCCATGCATGACATTTATGTATCTATAACAAGCATAACATACATATTGACAAGGAGGTTCAATTAGGCCAAGAAGGAGATGTAAACGTCAACGTAAACAACATTTATTATTATAATCAAGGTTGCGGTCTTGATATTAACACCTGACCCATTAGTTACTTACATATGTCAGTATAAAATAAGAATTTCATAGTGTAGAAAAAGCAATTCATCCAGTAGACCGGTTTCGTCTTTATTGGGAATTCATCATGTACTGGCCAGAATTTGCCGCGTACAGGACTCGAACCTGGGCAGGTTTGCTTCGGAATCTGGTGCTCTAACCACTGAGCCATTCTGCCGCACACTACACTACACACAATTTTCAGTAATATACTAACTAATGTAACTTGGTTAGTCTATTTTTCCTTTAGGTGGAGCTTAGTTGGAACTTTGGGTCTAAATGGATGCCATATGAGCTCCACCTAAAGGAAAAATAGACTAACCAAGTTACATCAGTTAGTATATTACTGAAAATTGTGTGCAGTGTAGTATGCGGCAAAATGGCTCAGTGGTTAGAGCACCAGATTCCGAAGCAGACGTGCCCAGGTACACGTCCTGTCCGCGGCAAATTCTGGCAGTACATGATGACTTCCCAATAAGGACGAAACCGGTCTACTGGATGAATTGACTTTTCTAAACTATAAAATTCTTAAGTATGTATTAGGTTTTGCGAACCTAGTAACAAATTAGTTCAGTTGTGACCAGAAGGATAATCCAAAGGCAGCATGAACGGAAAGTATAATCTCATGCACACTCGTTTCGTGCTTACTGTTACTAGGTTCGCAAAACCTAATACATACTTGCATATATATTAGTTCTTCGCAACAAGCAGTATTTAACTATAAAATTCTTAGTTTATACTGACATATGTAGGCAATTAATGGGTCAGGTGTTTATATCAAGACCGCAACCTCGATTATAATAATTGTTATCACCACCCGCGCAACCAATGTTCGTTTAATTATAACGTAAACAACAGTTTTCATTCGATTCGCGGACGCATTTTATGCTTATAGACTACTCTGCAGTAAAATCCATCACTACGTTCCAATTGTCATAATAATTTTATCAATTTACAGGTAGACAGTTTATCTGTTATATTTAACACAGTGGCCTGATTTGGATTTCTTTGCTACATTGTCATGAAAAACAATGTAATAAATATTAATCAATTATTGACTGTGCGGATCGTGAGTATAATTCTTAAATCTTTAAAATTTGCGAGCTTCAAATAAGCACCAATCCCATGGTATTTGACCATTCGAACAACATAACAAAACGGACAATGTATGCGAGACTAAGAAGGTTGAGAGCCGCATATCTAATTTTCCTTTCCATGTACATGCAATGTGGATTGATCCTCGCTAGTCAGTTTGCCGTTGTACTCGGGTGATGATCATGGAAGGTCAAAACGCGTCAGTGCGTACGACTCGCAGAAATTTTACTACGACTGGGTAAATACAATAGGATTGGTTTATAATTCAAGCTCGTAAAATTGATTTAAAGAAGCATTGGTTACGTGGATGGCGATAACAATTCTTTAAACAAAATTTTCGAGCTTGAAACAAGCACTTATCTTATTGTATATAACCAGTCTATGGACGGTGGCAAAAATATTTCTTTCTTTAATATCGCGTTGCATATTCGTCTGGAGTAAAGGCTCTCAGGGCAATATCTTTTGCCGCCTCCATCAGAATCTCTGCAATCATGATATTCATCACAGACGGGGCGATTAAAAAAGACAGGAGTCTTATTTTGAACTAGCTGATTCAAATCAATTATCGTTGTGTTCTTCGAGCACAATTTTGAGACCAAAGATCAGTGTACCTTATTGATATTAACTAAGTAATGCCAGGAACGTGGCGTAATATTTTTACACTTTTTGTGTAATTTAAATTTTTTTGAAGGAGTATACTATGCTCTTGGTTTGGCCTATAATTCTACGACTGATTTAATACCCAATTAAGTTCACTATGTTCTGATATCGCACGAACAAGTCTAAATATGCAAATACGACAAAGGGACTCGTCAACACAAAAATCGTCAATGGTTATGAACTTTTTCGTCAAGTTTGGTGTGCACATGTGAACATTGTTCAGCATTTTGTTTCTGAACGAGTGAAAAAATTAGAAATTCATTTCAAAGACCTAAGAGCTTTCAGTTACCTTCCTACAGACTGAAGGGTGTTTTGACAGCATATTTAGCTACACTTTCGTCATAAATTTGTATCTGTATTTTTGCCAATTCAAGGTTCCATGTTGTAAAACATTTTTTCTGAATAGTAAATTGCATCTAGTAACAAATTAGTTTAATTATGACCAGAAGGATAAACCAAAAACAGCATGAACGGAAAACACGAATGAGCGTATCTCTCCGGATGAGTAATACAATTGAGGGCAACATGATTTTTTTATGAATTAGCAATGCCCACAGATATGACCTTGAGCGATCAATTCCCTCTTCCAGTGTTTTTCCAAATAATCCTTCACTCGGATGCACTTTTTTTGTCACATTACAATACCCTAAACATAAGCTAATAATTAAATTGCAATGCAAAATCTGTTGCTACTGATAGTAACAAGTATAGAGAACAATAATTTAACAATAAAATGCTGAAATCACGTATCAGAGCTAATATTTTAGGTCTAATATATGTAATCGTAGGTACACATTACTTTAATAGAGTGCCAAACGCGTTAATTCTATTATAAATACGAAAAAATAATGTGTGCAACATTGAAAGCAAATAACACAATAAATACATACTGTAGCAAAACGATCACTGGTTGCGCGGGAGATGAAAATATTTATTTAAATGGTGGTTAGAGTTTTGATTTAAATTTCATTCCCATTATGTTTAAATATATGTTAGTATAAACCAAAAAATTGTGTAATGACGAAAAGTCAATTCATACAGTAGACCGGTTTCGTCCTGATTGGGAGCTCATCACGTACTGTCCAGTCTTTCCCGCGGACAAGGATCGAACCTGGGCACTGAGTCTGTCTGCCGCAAGCTGCATTCAGTTTTCGGTTATATTTTAACTAATATATGTTGGTTAGCTTTTCTTTATTCAGGAGCCAATATTGGGTCTCTCTAGACTTGGAGTTCAATCTAACCACCAAAATCTGTTATTATAGAACGGACACCAGGCTACCTTGGTAAGTGGTATTAAATTAAACATTTATATAATTAAACGTACATTGTTTGCGCGGGCGGTGATAACAATTACTTTTAATCAGGGTTGCGATCTTGAGATATACATCTCACCCATGATATACATACATTTTTCAGAATAAACTAAGCATTGTACAATTTATCCAGTAGACCGGTTTCGACCTTATTGGAAGGTCTACAAATATTGTCCAGAATTTCGAACTTGAAGTCAAAAAGGTGCCATGTAGACTGGAGTATGCTGATGAGTGTCTACTGTTTACCCGGTCCTTGTGTTGCGAAACAAGATGTTCACCTTCACTGTCTTCATTTTTACTCCGAATATTTCGGCCTCCATTTACGGAAGTCACCTGCAACTGTAAGCGCATTCAACCACGAATTTGACAAATATTAAGTCAAGTGGTAAATTTCGTTTAAAGCGTTTCATTTATATTTACTGGTAGATCTCTCAACCATAACTGTCCTTTCTTTAGATAATTGTGTGTCATGTATGCGAGTATGCATGTCTTCACGTGTACTTATATTAGCAAAGTAAGTGCTAAAAAACAAGTCTTGCGTGTGCTAAGAATAATTGGCATTAATCTCTTTAGTTTTTCGTTTATTATATTTTCCTGATTACCTCGCGATTCTAGGCAAACACACTCACACACCTACACACACGTTAGTACTCTTATCTAATGGATATATGGATTACATGTGTATCAAGCTATTTTTATAAAGGTAGCACAGCTTCCACAATTCAGCAATGGATATAATTTCAAGTTTCTTAAAGAACTAATGTTTTTAACACGTGCAACATATTCATTGCACATGTCAACCAAACACACGTAACTATTGCGTATTCGGTTCGTGCTTAACGGCGACTCATCAGTTGCGAGATAATAGGACGTTACAATGAGGTCGCATTGTCGAAAAAAAAATATGAAGTTAGCTACACTACTGCAGTTTTACACATTTGTACGGGAGATTGTGCCGTCCTTTTTTGACACATTCCTCACCCAAATATATAGTGATTAAAGGTCGTAATTTCGGCTCCTACTGATGAGTCACCAGTAAGCACTAAACGAATGTGCATGAGATTATACTTTCCGTTCATGCCGCCTTTGGTTTATCCTTCTGGTCACAACTGAACTAATTTGTTACTAGGTTCGCAGCACTTTATACATATTCGCAAATATATTAGTTCTTCGCAACAAACAGTATTTAACTGTAATATATTGAATTGAATGATGTCATGCTTACCACGAAATGTGATAACTGATATCGATGAAGGCCAGAGTGTATGGTTTAACTGGAGTAACAGGTGTTCGGAAATTGTTGTAATTCTCAATTTGGGTGAACTTTAGCATAAATTTATATCCATCAGGTTGGTATCATGTACCGACTCGGAAACCATAGTGTTAGTATCCGGTACTCATCGATTTCAAAAAAGGTATCAGTTACTAACACAATAGCCATAGTGTTAGTATCCTTTACAGACTCGGTATATATATTATATAGTGTGAGTTAGCATTGAAGTCGCATTGTCGTTGACTTAGATTATGTTAGCTTCACTATTACAGGTTTACACATTCGTCTAGGAGATTGTACCGTCCTATTATTCCACATTCTTCTACCAAATATATAGTGGTTAAAGGGCGTAATACCGGCTCCTACTGATGAGTCGCCAGTAAGCACGAAACGAATGTGCAAGAGATTATACTTTCCGTTCATGCTGTCTTTGGTTTATCCTTCTGGTCACAACTGAACTAATTTGTTACTAGTTGCGCAAAACCTATTACACAATTGCATATGTAACTATTATTAATGTAAACCTGTGAGGTTCAAGGTTGCATATCTGTATTTGCTTTAGGTCCATCCATCCATCCATCGAAGCTATCCTTTCTATTAACATTTTGCGACATGATTTCCGAGTCAAAACGCGGTTAAATGGATTTGGTAGTCTGTTAAAACTTGCTTCATATTAGGGCCTTCGAACGCTTGACTTTTATGTAAATTAAAATGAAAGTTGTCCAGACACGGACAGCTATCGTATGTCATCTCGCATGTTTTATTTGTGGCCTAACGAATTTAACCGAAATACTTCAAGTAAAGAACGTGGATTTCGAACTCAAGGACATGAACTGAAGTTTGCGTAACTTGCCAAGTAGAGCTGAACCAAGGCAGCTTGATCTGATGGAAAACTTTGTGGAAGCAATCCTGTGGTTGAGAGTGTGAGAACGAGAACTTCTACTTATGGGCCTGGTATTAGTTCAAATTGTTTACCCTCGTGAACTCAAGACGTCAATGAGTTTATGAGAATGTGCTAATCAGCCTCGTTACTTCAGCCCCACTCAACATCAGTTTTATTTTATTTTTTATTCCTGTTAGCAACGGAGTTGGTCGCACAGGAGTGTTCCTGTGTCTCAGTCTGTTATTGGAACGCCTTCGGTCGGAAAATATGATCGACATCTTTCTGACAACTCGCATGCTAAGAACTCAACGCAACTGCATGATCGACACCGAAGATCAGTACGCATTCTGCTACGCAGCAACTCTGGAATATTTGGCTGCGTTTGAGAACTACACCGCTTAGCGGAGAGGTGAACAAGGCATCTTGATATGCTAGATTCGGCTGGCGTCACACTTTACAATTACTTCATATCTATATTCCATACAAACGTCATTGTTACGCAAGCACACATATAAATATTCATTTATATATTCATATATTCATATATTTGTTTATTTACTTATTTATTTATGTATCTATTTATTTATTTATATAAAAGAGTATTATTCAAATATATATATATATATATATATATATATATATAATGTTAGAAATGCATATGAATAGCATAAGAAGGTAGATGTAAAACATCCATTGGTCATAGTTCACTCTTTGCTGTGATGGGCTCATTAGCAGTCCGATCTGCCACTGGCGTGGATCAAAACTGCTAGCAGACGTTTCCGGGGCACATTGTTTATTCTCATCTCAGCTAGTCCCGGACATTAAAAGTAGCACCAATATCCTGGGAGATATGGCAAAATCTTGTGAAACCGAGCAGCAATTATGTTCGAATTTAATTGTTGTGAAATGAATGCCCGTGGCTTTGATTCCTATCCGCTGCAGTCTAGACAGCTACTTAACATTTTTTTGAAATTGATGATGAAGCTATAGTCTAGGTGCTGAGTGCATGTACAATTTAATATAATATATAAGTCATAGCATCAACTATATATATATATATATATATATATATATATATATATATATATATATATATATATTCATATATCCAGTTTCCAACGTAACATTGTACATTGAAACTTAACGAATGTTACACATTCAGAGTAGAAATTTTAAACATTTTGCATTCCATTTTATCTTGCCCATTACCATTTAGGGTATAATTGAGCGTATTTGTGCTTGAATGTAAATTGGAGCATATTCTGTCATTTGACGTAAATTGTCGGTTTTTTCGTTCATTCAACAAACTCATGTTTGCAGCTTTTACGCAGTTTTCTTTGTACATACATAGAACTGTTTTTTCTTTTTGACAGTGGTAAGTGCTTGAATGGTTCTGCCTAATCGATGGTTATTTGACTATAAATTTAATTACGCACTCGTCGATTGCGCAGGTGTGGATGGTAGTTGCGGAATTCCCGTTTTATATTATGATTTGAAGAGAAGGGGCATGGATCTCAAACCTGTAAGTCGCATATAACTTGTGCTTGCGTAAAATTTGGGCTGATCAAGTTCGAAATTTAATTTAAACTTAGCAGTCGGATCCCCCTTTTGACACTTTACCGTGCTGTTCTAATAATTAACAAAAAATATCGAAACATGCCAACACGTGTGACTGGTAGTAGTTTTGCTATATATTCTGCTATTCACCCTGTAATAGTCATTTATACAAATTTAATTTAATTAAGTTTAATGTGATCGTCCATTTCACAACTTAAATTATTTCTTCATGCTTTTATGATCATTTACAAGTAAAACATACCTCAACGTGGTCAATAAGCATTTTCTCTGGATTTCCTCGTGCACTGCCTTATTAGATAACGTTTTTATCTAGCAATCGATTTTAAGCGCGTTATTTTCTTATTTCTAATTGCACATCTAGTCATTAACTCATTTGTTCACTCACCCAAGCATGAATAAACAGAGATCGTTTTTTGCCAGATATCTCCAACACGGAAATAAATGTCTATTAATACGGCAAGTATTTAAAAGCAAAGAGGGGTGAATTGGATTACGCGTAAACATTATGCAAGCCCAAATCAGAAGCAAACACAGTCGATATAAGTAATTGTGCACCTGCGCACTCACGCGAGTGCTTACAAAAGCAATAAATGTCAAGTTATTACGCAATAAATAATCTATCTGCTTCGACGTTTACTCTCCACCGTTATGATAACAAGTGTTTACATGAGCTGGATGTACATTACTGAATTGTGGGTGTGCACACGTGCACGTATACTTGCACATTTCTCTCTGGTTTTTGGTTGGTTGTTGGGCAACACAACGTAATCGTCCTTTGCTTCAACTAATAATTTATTCCATTAAGTAACTGTTTTTTTTTTAAAAAAAAGAAGCTCACACTGTCTTCCCTTTTCTTTATGCAATTGAAATCAATAATGTTTTTCTTACATTTTGCAAACAAGAAGCATATTAAAATTCGCTATGCTGAGCATTAACTTAAATATAGAATTTTCCAAATATTTCGCACATCACCATGATTTTCATTCCACAAATTGCGTCAAACGATTCAGAAAGCAGTGCTACTTTAGACTAGTTTACATGTCTGACAGAAGTTCTTATTTACTGAGATTTATTTTTACGAATTTGATTTATTTCTGCAAAAACTCACTTATTTAGTTGTATGTATTCACAAGAAAAATATACCAAGTATGTGTAAAAGTACATTTAAAGCATGCTAGATCGATACTGATCGATTATTTTACCGACTTTGGTTATTTGAAAGTTCTACGTCTTCGCTGGGACATTTTCTTTTGAGGGTGTCTTTTTTCTGTCAGTGTTTAATCAAGCAAACTGAATACATTATATTTGGTTCAATGTTATTTACGGTGATATTTTTTTCTCATAGAAATCAATTTTAAACTTACTCCACAAACCGAATGATAACTCCTAACATTCCTGAAATTAATCAATTCTGCCAATCTCAAGAATTGATCTGAGAATATTATTTTGAAAACCCAAGTTTTATTATGCAAACACAACGCCAATTAGTTATATGCAATTTGCCTTTTTTTACTATCCTCAGTTTTGCCTACACCTTTTCAGAGATAATCAGTAAAACTTCTAACAGATTTTGCCCTTTTTTCTTTTCCGATGTCATTTCTGCAATCGTTTACCTCATCAATTTCATCTTTAACACCGGCATGGCTTGCAGTTTTACTTTTAGTTACATTCAGTACACGGCTACTCTTAACATGTGCACAAACAAGTAAAAATGGTCATAAAACAGTCCTCTTATAGGCCATAAATCGCTTAGCCAAAACTATAGCAATATATATGCAACGCCAAACACTTAATTCAATCCACTTATGAAGCATTTTGCATTTACTCTTAAAATTTGATTTTATTTGTCATTTCATACTCTTCAAATTGTAAATTTTTGTTCAATTTTACGACTACATTTTAGGTTTTTACTAAAATTTCAAAATTTGGTTTTTAAAACGAGTTGCGCAGTCGTCGCTTATCATAAATAGACTGAATACTTTAAACTACCCATAGTTACCGGGAATATTCATTTCCAATTCAGTTATAACTCGCAACATGCTCTACACCACAGACTGCATGGCGTCAAGCTGGGCTAAGTGTATTGCTCTGTTGGAAATCAAGGCTAAAGCACGCTTTTTTGCAAAAATTTAAATAAAAGTTATAAGACTTTCAAAATTTAGGTATAACTCCTACTATTTTTTCTAAAGGTTTATTGTATTTTGCAGTTCTTAGGCATTCGTGTGAAATGGAAGCAATTTTATACGTAGCAATAAGTTCTTAAATAGTCATCCAGTTTTGCAGTGGCTTATATATATATATATATATATATATATATATATATATACTCATATATATATATATATATATATATATATATATATATATATATACATAATATGAATAACATTTGCCGAAAATAAGATCCGACCTTAGCAATAATATGCGCTAACCTTCAATTATCAAACTGGTTGGTTGTAATTTTACCTGTTCCTTGTTTCGTCTAAACATTGCCATTTTATTTCCGTTTAAACATGCTTATTCAAGCATTCAACTTATATGTTTTGTAACATTTAATTGTATTCGCCATGCAGACTCATAAATGTCTTTGAGTCCAGTCGTCAATTCTTTTGAACTTCTCCGTGCGTGCTTCATGCACACATAATAGATTTTGTGGAGTGTATACTTTGCGAACTCATCCGAAGTTTTAATTAAACCACTCGGCAAGTAGTCGAAGATAGCAGGTTGAATTGAAGAGAAAATGAAATCTGTTTTATGGAATTTTATTCTAATTTAAAAGGAAAGATATTTTCTACAAGCCTGACAGGATAGTAAGAATAAAAATCATTCCAAATTTAAATTGAACACATGTTAATGTAGCAATCATTGATTGCGCGGGTGGTTGTAACATTTTTTTTAAAAATCAAGTTTGCGAGCTTGTAGTAAACACCAATCCCATTTTATTCAACCAGTCGTCGAACAACATAGCAAAATTACCGCCAGGCACACGTACCGATGCATTTTGACCGCCCATGATCAACAGCAGAGTATGACTGTAAACTTTCTTGCGAGGATCAAACCGCGATGCATATTTATGGAAATAAAAATTGTATTAACTATTTATATATGTGGCGAAAGCTACAAACAATTAATGTTCGTAACTACATCGAAATTGTACAGTCGACATTTCCAGTCGAGTTCAGCGCATGCAAGACTTCGAGGGGTGAGGCCGCATATATAATTTTTCTTTCCATATATATTCATTGTGGTTTGATCCTCGCTGGTCAGTTTGCCGTCATACTCTGAGGATGATCATGGCAGTTCGAATCGCGTCAGAGGGTTGCGACTGGCCGTAGTTTAAATAAGTTGTTCGACGACTGATTAAATACAATGGGATTGGTGTTTACTTCAAGCACGCAAACCTGGTGAATAAACAAAATAAAGAATGCCTTTACTATATATATCCTACTACTTGCTTTTATGATGTTCAAATCCATTATTTTAGGCTATCATTGAAAAGCACATTGAAAACTATCTTTTTCTCAAAATAATATGCAAGAATAGAATGCGAGTTCTTTGACGTCGGAACCGTGAAAAAGACAATATTATGTCAAGAATCAACATGCAAAGCCTAGATTTTAGACGTGGTTAACATTTGGAAATTGTTTTTTGGTTTTTCGGCAAATTTGTACGGTCAGCCAATGCGGAAAAATGTGTAATAAAACTTATCAATCTAATAGTTCGTCTGGTCCCAATGCAATCAAATATCCAATATATGTATGGTAGTTATTTATGCCTGTTTGCCTATCTCGCTTTATTCTGTGTGAACCAGGCTTGTCGATATGTAATTTGAAAGTGCATGACTTATTTTACAAGATGAAGCAGGATAATTAGGGCCATTTATAAGTATTGATTAATTAATTCAACCATTAAAGCATGTTCTTGATTGCGCCTATGAATAAAGATTTAAAAAAGCAAAACCGTCGTTCATATTGCTTTACTTTAATAATATAACGTTTATGTAAATAAACTTCTTTGTATGCATGTATATATATATATATATATATATATATATATATATATATATATATATATATATATATATATATGTATGTATTTATATTGCTGTAGAATACGATCTTTTATATAATTCATAATAGCTTTCCCATATGCAAAACTAAAATTCACTCTAATCTGATATTATAACGATTCATTTCACATTTTCTATTCATGTGCCTACACGTCAAGTCATTGGAATATCTACAAAATGAAAACCAGACAGAAAATTTAAATGAGAAGAGTGCGAAAAATGAGGCAACTTTCAATAATTTACATGCATTTTACCTGACCTGTGTTGTGAAAATCTCAAGATTAATCCCAATTACTTCTGTTGTTGGAAATATCTCACCTGCCTTTGTCGAATACCTTCATCGGTTCACGATTCATCGCAATTCTTGAAAAGTATCATATAAAGCAAACACGTTGTTTTCTTCAGCCACATTATTTGTAATTCTGTGTAGCTAGTTGCATAATAGATAACTAATATTTCACTATATAATTGTGGGTCACGTTTGTGTGTGTGTGTGTGTCTCTGCTCATAAACTTTATGTTCACCAAATAAATGGAAACTGGAGTTGCTGAATATGAATTTACCATTTACATGTGTTAGACTATTTGTTTTGTGCTCACCACGTGAAATGATGTAATTGAGGTTGCACTCACATTTTAGGATGGGGAGCCTAATAAACAAATGACACTTTTAATTACCTCATGCCAAGGATATTGATAAAAATGAAAGACAGATAAATCATGCAAGTGAGAAATTTTACTCGAAATACTAGATTTAATCTTATGTCCAGCTTCGTAATTAATTCCGGTTGCCATTTCATTAGAAATGCGCACCTCACGTGTTTGCATGTTTGCGTGTATATTTAACGCATACGTGTTCAGTTTAATATATAATTATGGCAAACGCCAATTATTCTAAGTGAGACTGGGACGACTGGAGATGCATCACGATGTGTAGTCGTACAGAATGACGAGAGCGGTTAGGCTGTGTATTGCATTTTATTCAAGCGGTAATACAATGAAAAAAAAACAACGGTGAAATTATCACCAAATTCGATTTGGAATACAGCATTAGCTAGTGGTAGGAAAAGACGATTGCACAAATCAGAATCATCAGCTAGCTCCAGTAAGAGACTACGGATATTGGACTAATATTTTGTCATTAGTGAACCTACAATCTTACCACTGAATAATCACTTTGTTGTCAGTAAAATCCTTTCAAATTCCATCATTTAACTGTTCTTTTATTGTCTTTTAATTTCTGAATCCCAATTGGTTGGATGCTTATTAAAGGATTTCTCTTTTTCCCATATTGATTATTCTTTCGTTAAGTCATTTTCTTAATTTTCTTGTTTTATCATCCCTTATTCTATTTCACGTCTTAAATAATTTTCTTTACTTAATTTTGATAATTTATCCGGATATCATTTTTTGTTCCACTCTCAACCCATCTATTGAGATCACCCTTGCGTTAAATGTTAACAAATAAAAATTTAGTCTGACGCGTATAAAGGGTAAATTAACACATATTGATTGAAATTTCATTTATATTGATGTACGTGTGTATTAATTATAATTAACTAGCCTTTATCAGTTATATATATATATATATATATATATATATATATATATATATATATATACTCTTCTATATACACACACACATAAACACACATGAATTGGACATTCAAGGCTAGAAATTTCAACAGCTGTTAATAAACGTGGCAATCCCAAATTTAAGTCGACTGGTTTGAGCGTAATTTTACACATGCATGGTTCGGTAGTCTTTAAATTTTTTCACTTACCTCGGAATTAAGTTATTAATAGCACAATCGATTTATTGGGCTCCGCAGCCCCACAAATGTGAGACTAATTTCATTTTCGCCATTTCACGTGGTGAGTGTAAAAGGTAAATTTTATATGAAGCCACTCAACTTTCATTGTGTTTGTTGTAAACAACAGTATTGGACACATGCACATACATGACGTGAACATATCGAGTGCAATTTAAGTTGACCATTATAAGACTAGTCAACCAGATGTACGATGAAAATAGCTAAAGGCAATATCGCTCTTAATTTATTTGCTGGTTTGTAAGAATTGTGAAAAATTGGTGACCGATGGAGGTTACCGACTAAGGCATAAGAAATATTTCCAAAAAAAGAAGTAACAGTGACCAATTCCGTGTTGGCCACTGCATGGATCAGATAATTTTGAACAGACCGGTGTCGCAAACAAAATTTTCTCCCATTTAGATACATTGTCGGTGAGTCTTAACTGGAAGTGGTTTTTGGAAATAATTGGTAGATCCCCCAATTAACTCTTCACTGATTTTTCACTATTTTATCCGGTTTACTTTGTAAAAATATTTTAAATATGCTAAAATAAGTGTAGAAAAAGTTAAGGACATCCTCATTCTACCGAAAATGAGTCCATTATTCTGCTTGTAGGATAAGAATTAAGAATGAGTATATTTGTATACAGTCAAGCATTTATATTTTAAATTACTTCAGTTATGCATAATTTTTAGTTTAGAAATTTTTATGCATTTTAAAATGTATTTGAAAAATAAATAATGTGTGTGTGTGTATGCTTCGATTGCAACTCTAGGATAACCGTTAACAGTATTCTAACTATCAATTATTTCAGCGAATTTAATAATAATAATAAAAATTTAATAATCACAGTTAAAATAACGGGAACGAGGTTTTTCTATTTGTGTCATAATCGTTTCGCGTATGTTATTATGGCACTTTATAATTCTAGCGAATTGCTGTGTGCATTTCCATGTTGACAACAATGGGAAACCGTTTTCTTTGTTGCGTAATCATTAACAAGGCTCGTTAAAATCAAATAATGTAGCTTCGTCTTTTTGCAAGAGACAAGGTGTATGCAACATTGCTTTATTCAGTTCACTCAACATTTTTTCATTTTTCTATAGTCCTTTTACTTATAAATAATGTTTCACTGATATTGCTTGATATCAATTATGGTCTGAGGAATTTAAGTCTGGGTGATTTTCTAATTGAGCAAACTTTTGACTTACTTATACACCGGTAAACCCATGGTTCACCAACACACAAATTATTTAAATAATATTATGAATCTCATTTCACTAATATATGTGGTTATTATTTTACGTTCTTTAAATTTTTTGTTAGCGTAAATAAAATTACATTTTGAATTCATCTAGCTTAGCAAACAACCAGGACCTAATCTCGGATTAATTTATCTTTCTTCTTCTCGAAGATCTGTGCTTGGCTATGTCATAAGGGGAAGTAACAAACTTTTCATTCACTGAAATATGTACTTGTGAAATAAATATTTTTAATAAAATCCTAAAATGCTCCACAGAACAAGATCATCAATCGATGTTAAGCTCAGTTTACCTTTTGAATAAGTAACTGGTTATGTTTCAGACTCAAAATCTTGTCATTTTTTAAGATTCCAAGGGTAAACAAATAAGACTTCGATGTGAAGACTTTCATTTGAAATGAAGTAATTAGTGTTCAGACAACTAACTCTCCAAATTTATGGAAAAGTTAATTCTAATTTTGTTTTTCGCCAATTTTTGTTACTCTCTCTCCCACTCTTTCTCTGTCATCTGCACAAAACTCTTGACAATTTAATTCACAATTCACTTCACTCGTCCAATTGCTTAAAATATTTTACCTAAAAAAGCATAATTCCTTTTATTTACTATTTGAACTTATGAAAGAAGCCAGTGTTTGCGCTATACCTCACACAATGTTTTTCGTTTTTATTTATTTTTTGTGTTATTCAAAAATGGGTCATTTATAAAGAAAACAATAAAGTTAAAATTTTCTATTACACAATCGTGATCCATTTGGCAAGTGTTAAGGTCGAAGAATGGCCATGTAGAGCGTTAGATTACGATACAAGTACATTTTAATGACCATCCTCTGCAAGACAAATAACTTTGGCAATTTATTCGCCTCGACTTCTGGCACACCTTAGTTTGACGTTGTGGATGCAAAGAAAATTATCGTTATATATATATATATATATATATATATATATATATAAATATCTACCATATATATATATATATATATACATATATATATACATATATATAAACTCTCGACTCTGTTTAGCGCCATTTTATTCTTGTATATACGGAACACTATTTTCAGTTCATCAGTCATGTTTATTGATGTTCGTAATGTTAGTTCAAGTATAGTTATGATTTTTGTAAATTAGGTTATTTTTCTAAGACAGTTTTTTCGTTTTGTTACATAATAATTGACATGATGGCGAAGTTTAAATTTTGACTGGAAACGATCATGGCGAGAGCTCCAAATTGAACAATTTGATTGACAATTTAATACTATTTGATCATAAAGGATTATATTTCCAAAAAATAATTGATTGTGCTATCATGTGAGTAATAAAATAGACTGACAAGTTGATGATATATACATATCTAAGTAGATAATATTCGATTTTTACGGATAAATATATATATATATATATACACAAATCACTTCGTGTAAAATTAACTATGCAAATTATGAATTATATATATATATATATATATATATATATATAAAATTACTAGTGTAAGTTAACTAAGCAAACTATGAATTAATATATATATATATATATATATATATATATATATACTATATATATATATATATATATATGATACTACATGTATACGTATATATTTATTTTACATACTCGCATATATATTATTTGATTTGTGCATATATATATATATATATATATATATATATACACGTAGATATTTTCGATTATTACAGATATATATATATATATATATATATATATATAAATTAATAAATATATATATATATGCAAATCACTTCGGGTAAATTAATTAAGCAAATTATGAATTATACATGTATACGTATATATTTATATATATACTTATATATCATTCGATTTGTGCATATATATATATATATATATATATATATAAATCGCTTACTGTAAATTAATTAAGCAAATTATAATGTAGAACTGAGCTAGCATACAGTGTTGTGTAGCTCATTTCTTTGTGAGATCAGGTGCGTAATTCTATTCCAAATAGCCTTAATAATATTTATTAATAGCCTCTGACTAATTTTGATGCAATTTTTATGCACTTTCTTGGTTTGTTTATTTGCCAAATCCAAAACACATTTTTGTATATATATATATATATCACGTTCAGAGCAAAAACACAATGCCGTTCTATTCTTTATGATTTGGCAGTTTTGACTAATTATTTTATTACCATGGCGAGATTAGTTATGTTACATAGCATAATTATGAAGAATTGTGATTCTTGTATTTATATTAATTGTATAATAGTAAACTTTGAATTGTTCATTTTTGTTTTTATTTTTGGTAGGGCTATGGGGCTTAGATAAACATCGATTCATTTTAACTTTTACAGGCGATCGGAATATGAGAAGCGTGGATAGTAACCTAGGCCGACGGGTCTCACACATCCTTCAACAAATACACTTAAAAGCTATTGTACCTGAACCAATATATAGCGTGGTTTTGGCGTATTGTCGCATATGAGCACGCAACACTGCGTCGATGAAATTACAAATTTTTTTCATGCCTAATTTGGTATTTCGTCTTGGTTGTATAGGCAATAACTTTATTTAAAAAGTCCAGGTTTGAAAGATAACTCCTATAGATCAGTAATTTGTAACCAAGAATACAAAAATATTACTTAAATGGAAAGAATGCGGTTGGGTGGTTCAGGGGTAACAGAAACAGATTCCGAAGCCGACGTGCCCAGGTTCGAGCCCGGTCCGCGGAATATTCTGGACGCTATGTGAAGAGCTCCTGATACGGATGAAACCGATCTACTGGATGAATTTCCTCTTCTGCATTACACAATGCTTAGTTTAATCTGACAAATGTATGGATATAATGGGCAGGTGTTTAAGGTCGTAATATCGACTCCTACTGATGAGTCGCCAGTAAGAACGAAACGAATGTGCACACGAGATTATACTTTCCGTTCATGCTGACTTTAGTTTATCTTTCTGGTCACAACTGAACCAATTTGTTACTAGGTTCGCAACACCTAATAACTACTTACTAATCCACACTTTACAGTCTTTCATTTATATGGATTCTGGGTTTTCATTTGATAAAGTGAGAGGTAAATAATCTGCTTGTTGAATCCCCTCGATTTCGGTTCGTGCTTTGTCACTTTGCACTTGCCGTTTCGCAAAGATCCGATTGATCCCCTTTTCCAAGCACGCACCGAGTTTGTCTTTTTATGGGCTGAGTGAGGTTTCTTCCCTGTCTTCCGAAGGCTTCAACCTCGTTCATACTAACTATTGGAAATTAGGTACGATCTAATCTTCGTTGACTGGCAACGTTTCGGAACATCATTTCCCGTTCCAACATCGGGCCCCTAATCACATATATACAAAGCACAATACTTACAACCGGACATTGCTTTGCGCTGAATTGAAGCATTCGTCAAATTAGCTGGGTAAATCAGAATTCCTATGCATTTTGGAGATTCTGGACTTATATATGAATGTGTTCTACAGTTTGTGAACCGATTTTTTATATTATATATAGTTATTTGTTATATACATATATGTGAAGAACACTTCCATTATTTCTCTCTCCCTCCCTCTCGCAATCTCTCTCAATTGTGTATATACATAGCCAATTTAAAGTCATTATAGCCCAATCAACTTACCCGATTGCTTCATTTCTCATTTACATATGAGATTTTTTGCCTCCTAGCGACTCAGTTATAGGATTATGTACAATACCAGAAACCCACCATAAATAAATAAATAAATTTTGGACAGTTTTACGAAACAGATGTTCACATGAGATTATACCTTTTGTTCGTGCTGATTTTGGCATATTCGCTTGTTGAATCTCCACTAGTTGCGTAAGACTTTTGACTGTGTGTGTGTGTGTGTGTGTATGTGTGTGTGTGTGTGTGATAAGAGGCCACAATGATAACGGAACAGGAAATGCTGTTCCGAAACCTTCAACCAACGAAGATTAGATGGCACCTCACTTCCAGCCTGAGTTGGTATGAACTGATGTTGAAAAGTCTTCGGAAGGAAGGGACAAAAGGAAATGGAAATTGTGACCAATCGGATCTTTGTCAAACTCTTGGTGCAATACTAGAACCCGCGTACGCAAAACGCAGCATTGGAAAATATGAAGCTGGCACTCCGCAATCAAATTTCAAAAAATTTATATAGTCTCATTTTGATATTATTGTATACATACGCGATTAAATCAATATTTTTGTTTATATTTAAAGATATGTGTTTCTGTGTGTACATGCAGAAGTTTGAAAATAATAATTTACATAAATAATAAAAAGTAGTTTGTACGAGACCGCTTCTTCTTCATTATAACTTAGACTGATTTAGACAATAATTGAATGCGCGTGCGGTGATAATAATTATTTCAATCAAGTTTGTGAGCTTGATATAAACACCAATCCCATTATGTACATACAGTTGTTAGTATAAACTGAGCATTTTATACAGTAGAAAATGCAATTAAAATACTTTATATAATTATGCAAACATTGGTTGCGCGGATGATGATGATAGGTGTATTCAATCAATTTGTGAGAGCTTGATGTATACACCAATTTCATTATATGAATACAGTTGTCAGTATAAGCTGAGGCAATTCATCCAGTGGACAGGTTTCGTCCTTGGTAGAACTCATCATGTACTGGCCAGAATTTGCCGCGGACAGGATTCAGAAACGCTGGGCACGTCTGCTTTGGAATCTAGAGCACTAGCCACTGAGCAACTCTGACAAATTTATGTGCATATTGAATCAGGTGTATATATCAAGTTCGCTAACTTGATTAGACGTAATTTTTAAATACTACCAAATATATCTTATGGAAATTAACTTATGAGTTCCAAATAAAGACAAAGCCGGTCCAATGGATGTATTGAAGTTTCTACAATATATACAATATATAAAATATAATCAATATATACAATTTGTTTATATTGGAAAATGTGGGAATGTAATGGGACTGGGTTCTACGTCAAGACCGCAACCTTGATTATAATGATTTTTATCCCCACCCGCGCAACAAATGTTCGTTTAATTATATAAATATTCATTTCAATACCACTTCCCCATTTAGTTTGGTGTCTGTTCAGTAATGACAGATTGTGGATGGTTAGTTGGAACTTTAGGTTTAAAAGGATCCCATATTGGTTCCACCTAAAATAAAGGCTAACCATGACCTGTTGGTTAACATGCAACTGTAACTTTTCCATAACGTTCAGCAGGGTGGCTCAGTGTTTAGAGCAACAGATTCAGAAGCACACGTGCCCAGGTGCGAGTCCTGTCCACGTGAAGTGTTTCTTATAAGGACGAAACCGGTCTTTTTTTTTAATTGCCATCGCTACTTGATGCAATATTTATTTTATACTGAAACAATATAGATAGACACTCTTAATATCTGTAGTTTTAAATAATCACACCTGATGTGTCATTAATCAATTAACATCGCGCCCCTTGGGAAAATTATATTAATTTTAAGTCTAATGACATGAATGAGATCCACCTGAAGGAATAACTGACCTGAGAAATAGTGATTCGGAAACACATAAACGACCTCAATTTTCAATGGAGTACAATTCGTGACGATGCCTTTATAGCGGCGGTACCAAATCGCACTCATCTATGAAGGATGCATACACCTCGAGCACGAGAAAATGAAGACGGTATAAATTATTGCTAACAATCTAATGCAAATAGACTGTGCATGCGAGCAAATATACTGCACGTCTACGTGTGAAAGTAGGTCTGCGCGGAACTACAAACACTGCCGGAATGAAGAGATGACCAAATCATGTTAAGGAAAGTTTTAAAATTTCATGAATTTCGAGGCTTCGATTTACAAATCTCTTAACCGAATGCACCATGGTTCAAATCTGGGTCACAGCATTTCTGTAGACTACTTGATGTGTATCGAGTGGAAAGAAAACCCCGTCAACGTTCTGAATAATATTTTCTATCGTACAATGTAGTTAATTGCTTCTATATATATATATATATATATATATATATATATATATATATATATATACTCTCTCTCTATATATATATATATATATATAACCGAGTAGTTCGAAATCCAAAGCAATTTTTTTTCAGAAGCTGAATTGAATTTGAGCACGCACTGGCGACTTGTTAGAAATACAAGTGGGATTGGTGTTTACTTCAAGCTCGCAAACTTGATTTACAAATGAACTTCAATTTTTTTGCCTTCTTCAAATTTTTCGGTGATCATTGGCGGCTGCCTATTTCAGTTTACCCAACATAACTAGTTTTAGAAAAAACAAACTAATGAAGCAAGGGTTGGCTTTTCGCAATTTGAGTTCGCGTGTTGTCGCTTTGTACCATAAGTTTCGCAAGGGCCCGATTGATCCCCGTTTCCAAGTACGCATCGAGTACGTCTTCGTGGTGACTGGGTGCGGATTCATCTGTTTCCCTCCAAAGGCTTCAACATCGTTCATACTAACCGGTGGAAATGAGGTGCGATCTAATATTCGTTGACTGGCTACGTTTCGGTACGCCATTTCGCGTATCTCCTTTAGGCCCCTAATCACGCACACTGTTAAAACGCTCAAAATAGCAGATTTAAACAGACCTGGTTACCTCGTTCCGAAACAGTTCTGTTTATATTTTAATTTTTTGGCTTACTAAAGGTTTTAGACAAACCACTGGTCTCAGTTACTAAACTCTAAATATTCGAATGCATAGAACGCATGAAAAAACCCGTTCAAAAATTATATATATATATATATATACATATATATATATATATATATATATATATATTATTCCAGTCTAAGTTCAATGTAGCTGCAAGACTGCTAGAGGTGAGAGCCGCACCTCTTAAGTTGATTTCCATACATATCAAATGCGGTTTGACCTTCGATGAGTCGAGTTTGCCGTCGTACACAGATGAGCGATCCATGGAAGGTCGAAAATTTAAGCATGACGTCAAACAGAAAGATGATTCAACGGACATCGAATCAAGAATTAATGCAATTCTGAAAAAGATGGAAAAACATGTTCAAACATCGATGGCTGACTCCGAGATTAGATCAAAACTCACAGAAGACATCCAAAAAGCAAAACCAGTCGGAACAAACAGCGCAAGATTGTACGGCAAACCAAAAACTCATAAAGCCATGACAGCCTCAGGAGCTCCTTCGATGCGGCCCATTATGTCAGTGATCAACGCTCCACAACATAAACCAGCCAAATTTCTCTGCAAACTACTTGAACCAATACGGAGCATCATAAACGCTAACACTATCAAGGACTCCTTCGAACTAGCAAATGAATTGAAGGGGAAGAACATCCTACAGAATAAAATGGTCTCGCTTGACGTCGCATCCTTATTTACAAACATACCACTGGATAAGACAACGGAGATCTTGTGTGACCTCATCAAAAATGAGTTTTTTGACTTCCCTATAGACACCAATGACATCAAAGACCTCATATTAGCATGTACTAAAAACGTGCAATTTACATTCGAAGGAATATACTACCATCAGATCAATGGTGTAGCTATGGGAAGTTGCATCGCACCCCTCCTGGCAGATGTATACATGTATCACCTGGAAAAAACGAGCCTAAAAGGTATAATTGACCAGTGCGCACTCTACAAAAGGTATGTAGATGATATCTTGTTGTTCATCTCAGAAGCAGCAGACCCTTCCGAAATCCTCAAACAAGCAAATGGAGTCGATCCAGACATCAAATTCACTCTCGAGGTAGAGAAAGACGACAGTTTTCCCTTCCTTGACATCAAACTCACTCGAGAAGCAAACGGAGATTTGACACTGGCCATACATAGAAAATCCACTTTCACCGGACAATACATTCACTACAACAGTAGTGTGCCAAAATCCCACAAAAGAAACTTAGTAAACAACCTAGCAAACAGAATCAGGAAGATCTGCTCTGAACACAAGATTGAGGAAGAACTGGGCTACCTCAGGAAAATTTTGCTAATGAACAACTACCCAGAGCGTTTCATTGATGTCAACATCAGACCACGGCAGATTCGTACTAGAGAGGATACCGGCAAGCAGGTTTTCCTAAACTTACCATTTAGAGGCGACGTACCAGCCTCAATAATTGCACGGCGGCTGAATAGAATAACTAAGGACAACTTTCCCAGTGTTAAAGTTAATATAACATTTAGTACACAGAGAATCATGAGGTTGGATGCCAAAGATCAATTGCCAATTCTCTCCAAATCATTCATAGTCTACAAATTCGCATGTATGTGCGGTAGCACATATATCGGACGTACGAAAAAGCAATTGATAAGCAGAATCCAGCAATATTTGTCACAGAAATTGATTAACAAAGGTTTGCCAACGTCAGGAAAATCAGCTATTTCCGATCATATATTGGCAACGGGGCACCCTGTCAATTCGACCAATTTCACAATTCTACATAAAGCAAAATCAGAAAAATTATTATTTATCTACGAAGCCCTTTACATAAAACAACAAGCACCTGACCTTAATATTCAAAAGTTTCATCAACATGATATTCTTATCGACTGGCCAAGAATAACAAAATTCAACAACAATCTACTAGTATCCAGCCAAGAACAAACAGGCCCTCGACTAGAATCAACAAACATACAATCGGATTGGCAACAAACTGAAGTGGAAATAACAGAGGCGCATACGATGACAGAAGTCTCCAAACAATGTGAGCGTTTAACACTGCAATCAACACTGGCGTTGTTACCACGTGAAAACTTTGCGCAACGAGGTGAAACGATCAACTATACTGGGAAAAATAGCACTTGTATATGTAACAGTGAACAATGCACACAAATGGTTAATTCTCAAGCTATCAAAACAATAATGACAAGATATCAGACATCACTTCGCAATACTGCGAGAATGACCTTTACATGCAAACACGCATACACACAAACACAAACGCATACACACTCACCAACTAGTCAAAACAAGAAACAGCAGTAAAAACGAGTCAGATTTGTTACCACTAGCATAATCAATTGAAAACACAAAATGTATAAATATATATGATTGTATAAGAGATGATTAGTATTCACGAAATAAATGGCCTTTATCCACTTTGTTATTTGTGTTTTCCTAAGAATATATATATTATATGTATATATATATATATATATATATATATATATATATATATATTCCAGTCAAGTTCAATGTATGCAAGACTGCTAGAGGTGAGAGTCGCATATCTAAATTTGATTTCCATACATATTAAATGCGGTTTGACCCTCGATAGTCAGTTTGCCTTCGTACTCTGATGATGATCAAGGAAGGTCGAAACGCGTCAGTGCGTTGCGGCTGGCAGTAGTTTTGTTATGTTGTTCGACGACTGGCTAAATACGATGGGTTTGGTGTTTGCTTCAAGCTCACAAACTTGAATTTAAAACATATATATGTATATATATATATATATAATTCTTATAATTAGGAAAACAACACAAATAACAAAGTGGATAAAGGCCATTTATTTCGTGAATACTAAACATCTCTTATACAATCATACATATTTATACATTTTGGGTTGTCAATTGGTTATGCTAGTGGTAACAAATCTGACTCGTTATTACTGCTGTTTCTGGTTTTGACTAGTAGGTGAGTGTGTATGCGTTTGTGTTTGTGTTGTGTATGCGTGTTTGCATGTAAAGGTCATTCTCGCAGTATTGCGAAGTGATGTCTGAGATCTTGTCATTATTGTTTTGATAACTTGAGAGTTAGCCATTTGTGCGCATTGTTCACTGTTATCATATACAAGTGCTATTTTTCCCAGTATAGTTGATCGTTTCACCCCGCTGCGCAAGGGTGCTATTTTCGCTTGGTAACAACGCCAGTGTTGATTGTCGTGTTAAACGCTCACACTGTTTGGAGACTTCTGTCATCGTATGCGCCTCTGTTATCTCCACCTCACCTTGTTGCCAATCCGATTGTACGTTTGTTGATTCTAGTCGAGGGCCTGTTGGTTCTTGGCTGGATACTAGTAGATTGTTGTTGAATTTTGTTATCCTTGGCCAGTCGATAAGGATATCATGTTGATGAAACTTTTGAATGTTAAGGTCAGGTGCTTGTTGTTTTATGTAAAGCGCTTCGTAGATAAAAAGTAATTTTTCAGATTTTGCTTTATGTAGAATTGTGAAATTGGTCGAATTGACAGGGTGCCCCGTTGCCAATATATGATCGGAAATAGCTGATTTTCCTGACGGTGGCAAGCCTTTGTTAATCAATTTCTGTGGCAAATGTTGCTGGATTCTGCTTATCAATTGCTTCTTCGTACGTCCGATATATGTGCTACCGCACATACATGAGAATTTGTAGACTATGAATGATTTGGAGAGAAGTGGCAATTGATCTTTGGCATCCAACCTCATGATTCTCTGTGTACTGAATGTCATATTAACTTTAACACTGGGAAAGTTGTCCTTAGTTATTCTATTCAGCCGCCGTGCAATTATTGAGGCTGGTATGTCGCCTCTAAATGGTAAGTTTAGGAAAACCTGCTTGCCGGTGTCCTCTCTAGTACGAATTTGCCGTGGTCTAATGTTGACATCAATGAACCGCTCTGGGTAGTTGTTCATTAGCAGAATATTCCTGAGGTAGCCCAGTTCTTCCTCAATCTTGTGTTCAGAGCAGATCTTTCTGATTCTGTTCGCTAGGTTGTTTACTAAGTTTCTTTTGTGGGATTTTGGCACACTACTGTTGTAATGAATGTATTGTCCAGTGAAAGTGGATTTTCTATGTATGGCCAGTGTCAAATCTCCGTTTGCTTCTCGAGTGAGTTTGATGTCAAGGAATGGGAAACTGTCGTCTTTCTCTACTTCGAGAGTGAATTTGATGTCTGGATCGACTCCATTTGCTTGTTTGAGGATTTCGGAAGGGTCTGCTGCTTCTGAGATGAACAACAAGATATCATCTACATACCTTTTGTAGAATGCGCACTGGTCAATTATACCTTTCAGACTCGTTTTTTCCAGGTGATACATGTATACATCTGCCAGGAGGGGTGCGATGCAGCTTCCCATAGCTACACCATTGATCTGGCGGTAGTATATACCTTCGAAAGTAAATTGCACGTTTTTAGTACATGCTAATATGAGGTCTTTGATGTCATTGGTGTCTATAGGGAAGTCAATAAACTCATTTTTGATGAGATCACACAAGATCTCCGTTGTCTTATCCAGTGGTATGTTTGTAAATAAGGATGAGACGTCAAGCGAGACCATCTTATTCTGTAGGATGTTCTTCCCCTTCAGTTCATTTGCTAATTCGAAAGAGTCCTTGATAGTGTTAGTGTTTATGATGCTCCGTATTGGTTCAAGTAGTTTGCAGAGAAACTTGGCTGGTTTATGTTGTGGAGCGTTGATCATTGACATAATGGGCCGCATCGAAGGAAGCTCCGTGAGGCCGTCGACGGCTGTGCTGAGTTTACGGTTCGCCGTACAATGCAGTGTGAGCTGTTTGTTCCCGACTGGTTTTCGCATTTTATGTATGTCTTCTAGAGTTTATGATCTAACCTCAGGGGTCAGCCAGTCGAAGTTAACGCATGTTTTTCACATCTGTTTTCAAAATTGTGATTGATTCTTGATTCGGTAATTCTGTTCGAATCATCTTTCTGTTTGATCGTCATATATATATATATATATATACATATATATATATGTTCCAGTCAGAGATCAATGTCTACAGAACTGCTAGCCGGTTAGAGTCACATATCTAAATTTGAGTTTGGGTTTGGTGTCTGCTTCAAGCTCGCAAACTTGATTTAATGCGTATATATATATATATATATATATATATATATATATATATATATATATATATCCAGTCATGATCCAATGTATGCAAGACTGCCAGAGGTGAGAGCCCGCATATCTAGAATTTGATTTCCATATATATTAAATGCGGTTTGACCCTCGATATATATATATATATATATATATATATATATATATATGTATACGTACAATAGTGCGATGGGCGTAATCTCGTCATGTTTGCGTAAAGTTCGTGGGAGGGTGAGAGAGGATGCTAGCAGGTATGTGTGGTATAAATGTACCCTTGCGATGTCACGGTTATTAAATTCAAAGTTCGAAACTGAATAAAACCCACAAATTTGATTGTTCACAAAATGATATGCGTAGCCTGCTATGAAACTTACCTCGATAGAGATGATTGATTAAAGTCAGAATGCTTGTTAGATTTAGACCAAATAAAGAGCGAAACGAATAGATAGTAAGAGTAAAGTATAGGTAACCTATATAAAGGGTGTACAATAACTAATAATATGCACGCTCCTAAGTTTACCATAAAATTAATTATATATAAATGTATGCCCATACTAAAATAGTAATGATATATATATATATATATATATATATATATATATATATATATATATATATATATATATATATATATATACTGTGTGTGTGTGGAGTTAACAACCTAAAAAACTTTCGGCTGCATGCATATATGTATATGCGTGTATCATTCAAAACACGTTTTATAAATTAATAAAATGCGGAAATATACATGTATACTCGTATATAATTATGTAGATATATAAAAATTATAGAGAGAAGTCTTTATATATATAAATATATACATATATATATATATATATATATATATATATATATATTACACAGTATATTTCTAATTAGAAGGAAAGACACATACCAAATAATAAATAAACAATAACTAACAATAAATGGCCATTATTCACTTTGGTATTAATGTTTTACCTTCTAATAAGAAATATATTGTGTAATATTCGAAGGCAACAAACATAATAAAGAATATATATATATATATATATATATATATAATAAAACCTTATATAAAAATATACGAAACACATAATCTGTCCACGTTTATTAAGACATATAGATATTTATTCATATATTTATCTGTAATATAAGCAACGGTGTGAGTCAAACATCTTTAATCACAATTAATTTTCTCTATCAATAACTCATATTGATATTTTATTTTTAATATATATATATATATATATATATATATATATATATAATAAATATTTATAATTCATCTAACTATATCGTTTATATTTTGGAATGATCTTTCATTAGATAGTTGCGTTTCACCTTTGCATGTGGCATATCAATAACTTCTACGTTCATTCAAATAAGTGAATCTACACTGGCCGAATATGAATTTAACATTTTTGTCCGTTCGCCTATTTTTTAAATTCATCATGTTAAATAACATGAATGTGGTCACCCTCACATTTTCGTGTGCGGGCAGACAAACAAATCACATACATAGCTCATAACCTTATGTTAAGTGATAAAATTAGAAATCGTACAAGATATACAAGTGCTATATTTCAATTAAACCACTCATGTTGTACTTGGGATTGTTTTCTTTAATTACGGTTTGGGTCATATCATTAAGCTGGTCTCCACTGCATGACGGACAGAGGCAGATTTGGCAACATGTCCATACATACATAAAGTTTTATTCTCTTGTTTGTTTTGGATTTTGAAGTAATCAATTACGCACTTTTACAATCGTTCCAGTGAAATTACAGCGAGTTAACAACATTTGGCGATTCAACAGATAAGTGTATGCCACGCATGTCTGTGTATGTTTGTGGGCGTTTATTTAAGGCTGAGAAATAATATATTACATATAATTAGCGGTACATGTATCATTCATTCAAGTGAAACTAAAACGATAAATATAAATTCCTATTTGAACACATAATTTCCTCAATGAATTAATTACGAGTGGCATCCCGGTAAGGAGGGAGCAAGATACTAGGAATACCGTTGCGCAAAATCTTCCCAGAAAATAAATAAGAGCTAGTAAAATTGAATAAGATAAGGATAAATTGTTTCAATGCGAGAGTATGTTAAAATAAAAAGAGTCATAAAAGAAATTTGGATATTGCCTACTAAAAACTGATAATGATAAAAGCAAAGAAGGATGCCATTTTTTCCATGAAACGTAAATGTTCTTTAATAAGCGCTACACTACAAGAAAGAATCTAAGTTAATAGATAAAATAAGATAAAAAGTAGGTCAGTAGAAAAAATTACCTGAATAAATCGAAATTAAATAGGGAGTTTGAATTCTGCCTCCCCCCCCCTCGTCTTCTTTAAGTTAATAGAATTCCTTTATCGGGACGCCACATGTATTTACTTCATTTACGAAAAGGAAGTGTAAAAGTCAGTCTGACTTGTGCAAAGAGGAATAGGCGTTTATCACCTTTGTTTCGTTGCGATGGTTGATACAAATGCCGCTAATTATATGTAATTGATTATTTCTCAGTCTTAAACAAACGCCCAAACGCATACACACACAGGCGTGGCGTAAACTTATGTAATGAATCGCCAGATGTTGTTACATCACTGTAATTATATTGAAATGAGTGTACACGTACAGTAATCTATTAAATCACAATTCAAATCAAACGAGAACACATACACACAGGCATGACATACACCAATCTAGCGAGTCGTCAGTATTTGTTGTTAAATCTCTGTAATTTCATGTTGATGATTTCACACATGCAGTTGTATACGCACATGTTTTACAAACACTTATCTATTAGCATGACAGTTATGCTTGAGAGATCTAGAAAAATGTATAAATGAGACAGGTTAATCTTAATTTTCCAATTAAATAGTAATTGTCAAATTATTTTTGGGGTGTGTTTTCCGTTGAAACAGGCTTCCGAAACCGGAAGTTGAAATATTCGGAGCACTTTGAGGACAGTGGATGCAAACACTTTGTTGAGCCTAACAAAGGTAAGGTAATTAAACTACTCCCTGTCGTACAACATGTTTCTTTCAAAGTTTAAGTTGTGTTTATAAAAGATGACTCTTAAAGATGTTTGCTATTGTACCGTCCTATTATTCCACATTCTTCTACCAAATATATAGTGGTTAAATGGCGTAATACCGGCTCCTACTGATGAGTCGCCAGTAAGCACGAAACGAATGTGCATGAGATTATACTTCCGTTCATGCTGCCTTTTGTTTATCCTTCTGGTCACAACTGAACTAATTTGTTACTAGGTTCGCAAAACCTAATACATACTTGCATATATATTGGTTCTTCGCAACAAAAAGTATTTAACTGTAATATATTGAATTGAATGATGTCATGCTTACCGCGAAATGTGATAACTGATAACGATGAAGGCCAGAGTGTATGGTTTAACTGGAGTAACAGGTATTCGGAAATTGTTGTAATTCTCAATTTGGATGAACTTTAGCATAAATTTATATCCATCAGGTTGGTATCATGTACCGACTCGGAAACCATGATGTTATTATCCGGTACTCATCGATTTCAAAAAAGGTATCAGTTACTAACACAATAGCCATATTGTTAGTATCCTTTACAGACTCGGTATATATATTATATAGTGTGAGTTAACATTAAAGTCGCATTGTCGTTGATTTTAGATTATGTTAGCTTCACTATTACAGGTTTACACATTCGTCTAGGAGATTGTACCATCCTATTATTCCACATTCTTCTACCAAATATATAGTGGTTAAAGGGCGTAATACCGGCTCCTACTGATGAGTCGCCAGTAAGCACGAAACGAATGTGCATGAGATTATACTTTCCGTTCATGTTGCCTTTGGTTTATCCTTCTGGTCAAAACTGAACTAATTTGTTACTAGGTTCGCAAAACCTAATACATACTTGCTATTGAGACTGACAAAGATTGTCTCATTGGGCCAAGTTTAATTTTTTTAATAAAATTGTTTATCCAATTTAAAATAATTTAGAGGACATACATATACACATCTTCTCCATAATACAATTCCTCACTAAAAATCCTCTTATTGATTAATAATTTTACTTCCCTTGTAACATATAAGATGGGTTACTTGTTATTTTACTGTATACTTCAGCGTTACTTAACTGGTCTTAAAAGTTATTGTTTTAAACCGATTTACTCGTTAAAACAGTAGCTTCTGCTTTTTCCAGAGTTTGGATATAAAATTATTTGATATTAACTAATTTCTGAGATGTCGAACTTCAAAGTTGAGCTTAAATTTATCCTCCCCGTATGATAAAGCCATTTCGGCAACATAAAATTAATATTCTTAAATTAAACTCTTATCCGAAAGTAGGTGCGCAGTTTTGACAGTTTTTGTTATGGTTAGATACATTTTGTTGCGGAGAGCTAGTATATATGTAATAATGTATAAGGTATTGTAAAAGATTCGTTCAAATTTGACAAGAAGCATAAACCAATTTCAGCATTAATGCAAGTTATAATCCCGTGTGCATATTCGTTTCGTGCTTACTGGCGACTCATCAACAGAGCAACCCACTGCTAACTACTACTATATTTAATCCAAAATAATGGAATAATAGAACGACCTATCTCATTTTAAAATAACTAAACTTCCTACAATAATAAAGCTAGCATCATATAGCTGTATCGAAATTCAATTTCACAGAGACCACAATATGTATATATATATATATATATATATATATATATATATATATATATATATATATATATATATATATATATAGATATACCGAGACTGAAAATGATAACAAACCATAATTTTTGTCCAGTAAATCACTCCAACTATGATTGCCAAGTCCTACTTGGTACCAACATAATGGATTTCAAGGTATGCTAAAGTTCACCAAAATGGAGAATTTCAAATTCTACTCAACACCTGTTACTCCAGCAAATCCATACACTCTGGCCGTGATCGATATCAGTTATCATTTTTCATGGAAATCATGGTAACATTCAAATGATTATATAACAGTTAAATACTGTATGTTGTGGAGAAATAATATATAGGCATTTATGTGTTAGCTGTTGCCCACCTAGTAAAAAATTAGTTATTTTCATGCTTACTGGCGACTCATCGGTAGGAGCCGGTATTACGTCATATACCCACAATATTATTCGTTGATGAATGTGGGACAATTGGACGGTAAAATCTCCTATACGAGTGTGTAAACCAGCATTAGTGGAGCTAACTTTACACAAATACTTCGAAAAAGCGAATTTGCATGTGAGATTTTACCGTACGTTCATGCTGACACTGGTTTATCATTTTGGTCATATTTTAAATAATATGCTACTTGGTCGCAATACCTAATATATAATTGCATATGTATTTTTTTCTCCACGACAATCTATGTCTAACTATTTTGTATACAATTAAATGATGTGATGATTAACACGAAAAGTGATAACTGATATCGATCAAGTCAAGAGTGTATGGATTTGCTGAAGTAACAGGTGTTCTAAAGTTATTGCAATTCCAAATTTTGGTGAACTTTTGCGTAAATTAAAATCCATTGTGTATTTATCATTTACAGACTTGGCATATAGATTATAAATATAGATTTAGCTTTTAATTTACATTATTAAAGACTCTTTATGTAGTTACCTCCACTACCGCAGGTTTACGCATTCATTTAGGAGATTGTACCATTCAATTGCCCCACATTCCCCGAATAAATATATAGTGGTTAAAGGGCGTAATACCGGCTCCTACTCACGCGTCGCCAGTAAACTCGAAACGATTGTGTACGTGAGATTATACCTTCCATTCATGCTGACTTGGGTTTATAATTCTGGTCACAACTGAACTAATTTGTTAATAGCCTCTGTAATTACCTATTTGATAACATATGTTTCATTAAGAATAGCCATGTTTAAACCACGTTTGAGTAGTTAAACTTGAGTTCTCTTCAGATTTACTGTTGATAGATCTACTACCCGATTCGTTTCGATTAAATATCTACTTTTTTGGTAAGGTATATAATTTCCAAAATCAGCCAATTTTCCATCTTTCTGAATTTGTCTATTACGGGCTTTATCCCTAAACTCATCTGTACAATTAAAATCATCTGTGCGCAAAATAGAAATAATCAGTTTTATCCTTAATTAGTACAAATTTACGTTTATCTAAATCACGAACCGATGTGTTCATCATATTCAAACAATGGTCATGCTAAAGACACGTAATATACGCATTTAAATTAACATTTCATTTAAAATCAAATAATTTAGGATTAACAATCTGTTTTAAATAAGACTTTAAAATGGAATATTTTACACTATAATCAAAGTTGCGATTGTGATATAAATACATGACCCATAAAGTACATACATTTAGATATTGTTTGTGGCGGAGAACTAATATATATACAAGTATGTATCAGGTGTTACCAACCTAGGAACAAATTAGTACAAGTAAATCCAGAAGAATAAACCAAAGTCAGCATGAGCTTAAAGTATAATCTCATGTGCACATTCGTTTCGTGCTTACTGGTGACTCATCTGTAGGAGCCGGTATTTTGCTCTTTAACCACTATATATTTGGGTGAGGAATGTGGGATAATAGGACGCTACAATCTTCTAGACGAATGTGTAAACCTGCAGTAGTGAAGCTAACATTATATAAAGTCTCGACAATGCGACTTCAACGCTAACTCACTCTATATAATATATACAGTCTGTAAAAGATACCAACACTACAGCTAATGTGTGTCAGTAGCCGGTACACCATATAGTACAAATGGTACATGATTGCCGTATCCGTATATGATTCAACAAAATTGAGAATTATAAATATATGTAAACATATAAATTTGTTCTCCACCTCAAACAGTGTCTAACTTTCTTTAAATCAAGTTTGTGAGCTTGAAATAAACACCAACTTCATTGTATTTAACCTGTCGTCAGAAAACATGGCAAAACTACAGCCAGTCGCATGCACTGACGCGTTTCGACCTTCCATGATCATCATCAGAGTACGGCGGCAAACAGACTAGCGAGGATCAAACCGCATTGAGTATATATTGAAAGCAAAGTTAGGCATGTGTCGGACAACATTGCTAAACCACCGCCAGTCGCACGCTCTGACAATGGGATTGGTGTTTATTTCAAGCTCACAAACTTGATTTAAACAGTTGTTCTATAATTCAATGTCAAATATTGCTTAAAGAATGAAAAGTCGCGAAAATGGATTTATCAAAAGTACTTAATCTCTGTTTCGTTTATCACAGGTTGAATTATTGTTTTTTTGTTTTTTGAAAACATTATGGTAACCATCATAAGATTTACAAAACAAATTATTTGGTCATATCATTTATATTTCAGACTGATCTTTCACTAGATAGATGCGTTTCAAGTGTGTGTTTGTGTGTGTATTTTCGTAACAGTAATGTTTAGCTTAATATGTGAGACTACAGTGGCTGAATAAGAATTTGTCATTAGCATGCTTTAGACTAATTTTTTTTATAAAGTCCATGTGAAGTGACTTAACTGAAGTCCCCTTCGCATGTGCAGATGGAGCGAGACTAAGAAATCAGAAACACTCTTCATAAGCACATGCCATTTTCTGTGATAAAATTAGAAATGCGAATGACCAATGCACTTGTTAAATTTCAATTAAAATCACTCCGGTTGTACTCAGGATAGGCTTGTTAAATAATAGTTATTGCCATATCAAAAAATAGGTGCACGTCACGCATGTTCATGTGTATGTGATGGATAGACAAGAAAAGTATGAAGAGTATTTATCGAAATGATAAGCAAAATAAAGATAGAAGATAAAGGTCGTTTAATAAGCGTTCAACTCACTTAGAACTCAAAACATAAAAGGAAGAGTTAAAGGATGAAAGTTAAAAGTAGTATATTCATAATAATCGATTAATCATTAATTAGAAAAATAATGTCCTTTATTAAGCCAGGCTTAATCTGATTTTCTTAATCTTTTACTAGAGCTAGCTTTATCTGTTCGCTTATTTTTAAATCTCTTAGTGAGTTGAACGTTTATTAAATTTCTTTTATCTTTTTTCATAATCTAATACCCCATTCTTTGTAAATGTTAGTCTACGGCTTCTAATTTTCAATGATTTTGTATAATTATATAGAGATGATTTGACTTGAAATTGAGAATGATATCTGATTAATTATAATTACTATAAACATATTTTTTCCAATTTTGTACCATTTTGTATTAATTTGGCTTCCAGAAATGGTAATTGATCACATCATTCTTTTTCAATAGTAAATTTCACTTCACTCAGTTGAATGGCCAAGTTTTACAAATTTATCATTTCATCCTCCTCGTGATTCCAAATAGCTGTTATTTCATTCATAAATTGTACGTACAGTTTTGGATTTAGCGGTCTCATATCTAAGAGGCTTTTCTCCATGTAATGCATAAAGGTAGTTCTATTGGAACTGGAAAATTTTTCCTATTGGAACCCCTCTAATTTGATTAAAAACATCCTTTCTAAATATGAAAAAATTAGCAGCCATACATGAGTTCTCCGTCTTTAAACTTCTTTATAACATTACTCAGTGATCAACCAGAAAATTGATTTATTGTTGTAAAATGACATCACATCTAAGTTCTCCATTCTATCGCCTTCATTTTGTTGACATTTTTCAACAGTCCCAATCAAATGATATGAATTAACCATTTTGTAATATAATAATAATGAATATTTCCTTATTCTGTGACATTGAAACTTGGACATTTTATGTGCTGTGGAGTGTTGGAAATTAACAATTATTCTCGAAGGGTTGTTCGGTTTATGTACCTTTACTAAATCATACATTCGGGGCGCAAATGTATCTCTTTGTATTAGAGCGTTACCATGCGCCTGATCTAATTCAACCTTAGTAATCATGCTATAGATAAATAATTAAACGTTTCCTTGTAACTTATCTGTAGGATCTTTACGAATTTTAGGGTATACCTCTATATTGCCTAGTTGTTCATAAATTTTATCTTTATAATCAGATTGATTCATCAGAACCGTCGCTCCTCCATTTTCTGCTTTCAAACGTATCACATTGTCAGTGAGGATTTGCGCAGTTATAACGGCCTTATTAATTATCTCATTCTATTGTGATTTCTCAATTTGGATAACTGTACTCATACCACGTTTAAGAATTTCCAGTTGATTCTCACTAATGTGTATTTTCTACTCGATTATTGATAGTTGCACTTACCTTATCGAAGATAGATAGGAAGATGCCAAAATTCCAAAAAGTTCCATCATTTCCAGTAGTGATCAATTTATTTCTATGTCACGTGCGCTATCGTAAAATTAATCCCTGCATCTTAAAGCATCCGCGTGGCCAAAGGAAAGTAAAGCCGATCTTATGTTAGATTCCTCCAAAACCAGGTCAAATTTACGTTTCTCGAAATCTTGAATCCACGTGTTTATTATGTTTGAAGTAAGCTCGTGTGTAAGAAATCTACACTTATCATTTAAATTAAATGTCAGATTAAATTCAAAGTGTTTACGAATTAGAAATTGTTTTGAACATGTTTCAATTTAAAAATATTTTCCACCTGCCTTAATATGTGTTGCTTGATATGGCGATATTGATCTGTTTGTTGCACTTTCTCGACGCCGTGTTTTTTACCAAAATATTCTGTAAAAGACAGTTTTTTTCGCGACATGAAATTAATGAAAATTTGCTTGGTCCATATTTTGTGAAATAACGTTTTTACATCCACTGTCTCCATTTTTAATTAGATTATTTCGGCCTCCCGTTTCGTATGCCTTTATCAAAGGCAAGCTTCTACCATAAATAAATTGACAATTAATAAATCAGGTGATAAATGCTGATGAAATGGATTCATTTTTAATTGCTTTATTTAAATCAAGTTTACGATCTTGGTATAAAAACCTATTCCATTATGTACATACATTTGTCAGTACAAACTGAGCGTTGGTTAATGTAGAAAAGGCAGTTCACCCAATAGGCCGATTTAGTTCTTATTAGGAACTCTTTACGTATTGTCCAGAATATATCGCGGACAGGGCTCGAACCTGGACACGTCTGCTTCAGAATCTGGTGCTCTAACTATTGATGCACTCTGCAGGACGCTACGCACACTTCTAAGTTATATACTAACTAATGTGACTTGGTTAGCCTTTCCATTAAGTGGGGCCTATATAGCATCCCTTCAGACCTAATGTCTCAAATAACCACCACTAAGATATCTTTACAGAACAGACACCACGAAAACGACTCAATAAATCTCATAAACAAATATCAATTTGAAATTTAGTATTTCGTATGACTAGGTATTCAGCCAGCTTTTGTGATTAAAAGTGTTAATTGATAATTACTTCTTACAATGTTACATAGGCATATTATATAATCATTTTTACATAAACTGCTAGCCATATATCGTCATTTAAACAGTATTTCGTAATGACCAAAGGGTTTCGTTATTATATTGCAAATCAGGAATGCATTCGGGGGTTAAACAAAGCTGCTGGTAGCGATATATAGAACAACAAATCATAAAAACCGCGTACAAACAAGAACATGTATAAAAACACACATAGAGAAAATTCAATTCAATTCATGTAGAGATATTCTTCACTTATTTTACTGCAATTATTTGCTATTTCCTGCTACCAGAAACACACAGAAATCTGCTCAGTTTGAGGATGCAGATTTCGTGAGGCATTGTCGAAAGTCGTTTCGGTTTGCATTCTGTGTTTAGGGGTAAATGTTCTAGCATTTGCTTCAATAGAAATCGACTATTTCTTTATTTAAAGGGCTTTCAGTAGATATTACATGCGTAAATATTAACAGTATTTGACTTTTAGACGCGATCCGCCTTATTTTTAACTAGTAAGCGTGTATTGATCTTTGGGTCTGCATTATTTAAACAGACAATCTAACAAAATTCATGGGTGAAAATCCAAATTTTTCATGTACAGAACAAGACATATTAGCTGAAATGAGATGCAGTAAACTTGAATTGGCCGTTTTTTTATATTTTTGAAAATAGTACGAAGATTAGATAGTACATTATTTCCAGTGGTTAGTATGCACGATTTTGAAGCCTACGAGGAAAGGAACGAAACAGCATCCAGTGACCTTGAAGAAGAACTCGCTACATACCTGGAAATGAGTATCAATCGGAACTATGTAAAACTGATAATGCAAATCTGCCAATTACAAACAAAACTTGGATACCCCAAATGTGACAATTTCAAGAAATATGTAAATTGGAAAATAACTGTTTTTTTAAATTTATCAAAACTGTTATAAGTGAAAAGCGACTAAATTTCATTTTTATATGGAATGCTACTATAGCATTAGAAATATATTTTTTATTTCTTTGGAATGCAAATCTTAATAATATTCATAGTAACCCTTCCATGTACAAAGAGGAAAGAAACATTTATCAAATACAATTAGCGCCTCTTTCTCATATTCTTTTCAAGTATCTACAAATGAACATCTCATTATGTAGTAATTGAAACGCACAACAAAATAGAAAAATGTAAACATGGAGAGAGTGTGAAATAAGAGAACAACCAATCAATTGCGTGCATCACCTCCAGCTAAAGATCAATGCCTGAACATGCTTCGCCTTCTTGCATAAATCCGGCTGCAATTTGTTTATCCATAAGGCTTCGTACGTGGCTAAATCCCTTCTGTTGTTGCATTTACTAATTATCACAAATGCTACGTCTGTTGTGCAATTACAGACGTGTATTCACCATTTCATTTACGAAAGGCGTTTAAGTTTCAATGTTCTATCATTCGAGAAATTTAGTGTCTGGTGGATTGGCCTACGTAAGTTGATCGACTACATGCGCATGTTTATTGGTAAACAACATTTGATGTCAACATTAGCGGCTGTTTCTCCTTGATTTCTGGTAAAGGCAAGTGTGTCACCCTAAATAACACTCGTAGTTTAGCTACCATTAAATGTGCGTGTTAATGCTACCTCAACTTTTTTGTGCAATTCTGGAAACTGCATCCCTCTTCCAAATGCAACACTAATTTATTTTGAAATGCGGGCCTTAATAAATTCATTACTACTCTTTTCATGTGCAAAAAGAAAAACAAATTTTATAAGATACAAGAACCGTTTCTTTCATATATTATTCTCAACTATCCACAAATGAACATCTATTTATGCATAAATTGCAAGACCAAACAAAAAAGAGAAATTTAAATATGGGGAAAGTGTAAATTACCTTTCATTGCCATGCTTTACTACGACTCTGGTTCCTTCACAATTCTCGTTGAGTGAGAACTTTAACAAATCACCTGGTCATACCTTGGCTAGTTATATTATAAAAAATCCAATTAAACAATAATTAACTGCGCGGGTGGTGGTAACATTCCTTTAAATTAAGTTTGCGAGCTTGGAGTCAACATCAATCCGATTGTATTTAAGCGGTCGTCGAATAAGGTAACAAAATTTCTGCCAATTGCACGCACTGAGGCGTTTCGACCTTTAATGATAATCAACAGAGTACGACGGCAAACTGACTAGCGAGGATCAAACCGCAATTCACACAAACGGAAAGCAAAATTAGATATGCAGGTCTCACCTCTAGTATTTTCGCATACTCTGCACTTGACTGGAAATGTTGGCTACACAACTTCTATTCAGTCACTAAGTTTAACTGTCTGTAGTTTTCGTCACACACATATAAATAGACAATACAATTGAACAATAATTGTTTGCGCGTGTGCTGGTAACAAAATGTTTTTAAACCAGGTATGCGAGCTTGAAGTAAACACCAATCCCATTGTATTTAACCAGTCGTCGGTGAGTGCGAATGGCGGTATTTTAGCTATGTTGTTCTAAGACTGGTTAAATACAATGGGATTGGTGTTTACTCAAGCTCGCAAACTTGTTTTTAAAGAATTGTTACCACCACCCAGGCGATAATTAATTGTTTATTTGTTATAACCGTACATATGTGGCGAATGCTGCAAGAATTTAATATTGGTGACAGTATAGAAATTGTGCCGGCGACATTTCCAGTCAAGTACGGAATGTGAGCCGCATATCCTGTTTTGCTTTCCATATATATATATATATATATATATATATATATATATATATATATATATATATATATATATATATATATATATGTATATATATATATATATATATATATATATATATATATATATATATATATATATACAATGCAGTTTGATCCTCGCTAGTCAGTTTGCCGTCGTACTCTGATGATGACCATGGAAGTTCGAAACGCGTCAGTGCGTGAGATTGGCTGCAGTTTTGCTATGTTCTTCGACGTCTGATTAAATACAATTGGAGTGGTGTTTACTTCAAGCTCGCAAACTTGATTTAAAGAATTGTTACCACCACCTGCACAATTAATTAATGTTTAATCTAGGAAAACTGTCAGGTGCGCTTTTATACTAATAGTAAATCATGTTTCTCTGCCGTCAATGTGGTATTTATTGCACCATAATTAGAAAAATGTTACCTGAAACTTTTAAAATTATTATCTAATTTTATTTGTTTTCATATCCTCATCGCTTTTCGTATCAAAAGCTGTTTATTCATTTTTTGACACGCCTAAGCTATCAAAGTGTGGGTCATAAAATTTGTGGACATTCGCATAATTTGACCAAATGGAGGTGAAATGATGTAAAACCAACCAAACAGTTTTATTTCGTATGCAAGTATAGGCAATCTTTTACATTAGTGGCAAATCATATTGGTTTTGACGCACATCATTAACCTTCCGTTTATTTATTACACACAGGTATGTGCGAATGCTAGTCTAGCAGCAATATGAGTGAAATTAGAATGACTGACCTATCACTGTTGAAGTGAATTGAAGGGAACTTTAGACCAACATATAAACGGCAAATGGCAGAGTGTGTCCGAAATAGCTGAACACCATTTCACGTATCCACGATTGTCTTTCGTCGGTTGTCGGTTAGCACTCCCGGTTCTGCAATACTCCGATTGATACACATTTCCAAGTATACGCCGAGTTCGGCTTCGCGGTAGCCAGAGACTGATTCGTCACATCACTTCGAAGGCTTCCACACCACTCGTACTTACCTCTGGAAATTAATTTCAATCTGAACTCGGTTGTATAATGTTTCGGTACTTCATTTTCAGTGCCTACCTCAGCAATCTAGTAATTCTCAGTACACTAATCACCAGACCAGAATTTCGCTTAATCGACATCCCGCGAAAGACAATCGTGGATACGTTAAACATCTGGCAAATGGTGGAAGGTTTCTGCAATAGCTGATCGCCATGTTTGATAAGACTCACTCTCCAAAAGAAGCGGAATTTACAAGTGTACTATAATGCACGAAACGAAACTTTTTTATGCAAAGATGTAGCTTTTGGCTGCAGCATCTTTTATCCGAAGTCTCATTAACGAGAGGTTTTTGAATAAACGTTAAATGAACTGATGAACTGATATTGTGTACATGTCTGTGTGTAGTGCAATCGTGTTGTGTGTGTATTATCCTATTTTTGTCGATTTTTGTGTAATGATACCTTGCTTTGCAATATTTACTATATGGAGGGTCAGATATTGAGTTAGGTACTAGTTATAGATTGCTTTCTGAATCCGAATTACTACGGAATAATTTGTTACAGAAAGATTGTAATCGCCACTAGCGTATTCACCGATTAACAGAATTGCATTGCACGGCAAAGAAATTCCATGAATACCTGATACTCCTGCGAAAATACATTTTTTACAGTCAGTGTCATCAATGGACCGTTTTCCTGACTCTTTAGTCAACGGCGTGATCTTGACACCAAATATCTTTTACCAGTATCAGAACAAACAACCCGGTTTCGTCATAATTTTGGGTCTCTTCACGTACCGGCCAGAATTTACCGCAGACAGGGCTCTAACCTGGGCAAGTCTGTTTCGAAATTTGTGACTCAAACCATTATGCCACCCTGCCGCGTGCTACACACACTTTTTGGTTATATACTAAATGTTTCTTGGTTAGCCTTTCCTTCAATTGGGTTCTACATGGCATCTCTTTAGATCTAAGGTATTTATGCAATGGAACCGGTGTTTATATAAAGATTTCACCCCGGAATTAATCTCTCGCTATCCTCGTCCGGGCAACCAATGCTCGCTTTATTGGAACAGGTGTTATATTTCATTTAAAACGGCCCATGTCTACATATTTTCATATAAAATAGCACCAACATTTTAGTAGATGAGCCTACTTCCAGTAAATGTGCGCGTGTGTCTACAATTGTAAGGCATTCAGCTGAATACAATTATCTACACGGGTACGCCCATATAAGTGAAATAACAGTGATCTCATAACAGCAGATAAGCCTACGCTATTCATGTGTTAGTATATATGTATATATATATATATATATATATATATATATATATATATATATGTGTGTGTGTGTGTGTGTATTTAACATTGAAGTGTTCAGTAAATTCTAATTACATACACGTGTACACTCATCTAAGTGAAATTACAATGACCTCTTAAAAATTATTGACGTTTCACTAAAAAGCGTACATAATTTGTGTGTGTGTGTGTGTGTGTGTTTGTGTCTGAAGTATTCTGTAAAGTCTAATTAAATTCAAGTGTACAACCATTTAAGTAAAACTAAAGTGATTAATGTTAATTCTACTTTGCGCATGTCAGACGAAGTGTTTTACTCTTACCTTGTCAAATGGAGTCAACACGAATGACAGCACTGATTGGGAATGAGACAAGATAATGCAATACCCGTGCTGCAGAACCTTGCCCTGGTAAATATTGATGAATCAGTAGACTATTAACATAATTAATTACAATAAGAAATTAAAATAAATGATGGCCGGTAAGGAAAATGTAGTAAAATACCCACAGGAAGGCAAAAAATATTAAAATTTTATACAAATGTTTATTTTTTAATTCCAGGTTCATTTAAAGTTTTGCATCTTATAAGGGACCATTATATATATATATATATATATATATATATATATATATATATATATATATATATATATTTCTAATTAGGAAGAAAAAACATTAATAACAAAGTGGATAATGGCCATTTATTTCGAGAATACTAAACTTCGCTCTACAATCTTTCATTTATATACATTCTGGGTTTTCATTTGAATATGTGGGTGGCAACAAATATGACTCGGTTTTCTATTTCTTGTTTTGGCTGATTGGTAAGTGTGTATGCGTTTGTGTCTGTGTGTGTGCCTGTTTGCATGTAAATGTCCTTCTCACTGTATTGCAAAGTGATGTCTGAGATCTGGTCATTATTGTATTGATGGCTTGAGAATTAACCATCTGTTCGAATTGTTCGCTGTTACGTGTACGAGTGCTATTTTTCCGAGTGTAGTCTTTCGTTTCACCTTTTTGCGCAAATTTGTGTTCTTCACTTGGTAACAGCGCAAGTGCTGGATTGCAGTGTTGAACGCTCATATTGTTTGGAAATTTCTGTCACCGTATGCGCATCTGTTTTTTCCTCTTCAGTTTGTTGCCAATCCGATTGAATGTTTGTTGATTCTAGACGAGGGCCTGTTTGGTCTTGCCTGGATACTAGTAAATTGTTGTTGAATTTTGTTATTCGTGGCCAGTAGTTTAAAATATCATGTTGCAGAAACTTTTGAATATTAAGGTCATGTGCTTGTTGTTTTATATAAAGGGCAACTAATACAGACGCATTTGCACGGCGGCTGAATAGAATAACTAAGGAGAATTTTCCCAGTGTTAAAGTTAATATCACATTTAGTACACAGAGAATCATGAGGTTGGATGCCAAAGATCAATTGCCAATTCTCTCCAAATCATTCATAGTCTACAAATTCTCATGTATGTGCGGTAGCACATATATCGGACGTACGAAGAAGCAATTGATAAACAGAATCCAGCAACATTTACCACAGAAATTGATTAACAAAGGCTTGGCACCAATCAGGAAAATCAGCTATTTCCGATCATATATTGGAAACGGGGCACCCAGTCAATTCGACCAATTTCTCAATTCTACATAAAGCAAAATCAGAAAAATTATTATTTATTTATGAAGCCCTTTATATAAAACAACAAGCACCTGACCTAAATATTCAAAAGTTTCATCAACATGATATTCTAATCGTTAGGCCACGAATAATAATATTCAACAACAGTTTACTAGTATCCAGGCAAGACTGAACAGGCCCTCGACTAGAATCAACAAACATTCAATCGGATTGGCAACAAACTGAAGAGGAAACAACAGATTTGCATATGGTCACAGAAGTTTCCAAACAATATGAGCGTTCAACACTGCAATCCACACTTTCGCTGTTACCCCGTGAAGAATACAAATTTGCGCAATAAGGTTAAACGAAAGACTACACTCGGAAAAATAGCATTCGTACACGTAACAGCCAACTATTCGATCAGATGGTTAATATTCAAGCCATCAATACAATAATGACCAGATCTCAGAGATCAATTGCAATACAGTGAGAATGACCTTTACATGCAAATATGCATACATCGAGACACAAAAGCATACACACTTACCAATCAGCCAAAACAAAAAATAGAAAACCGAGTTGCCACCCACATATTGAATTGAAAACCCAGAATGTATATAAATGAAAGATTGTAGAGCGAAGTTTAGTATTCTCGAAATTAAGGCAATTATCCACTTTGTTATTAATGTTTTTTCTTCTTAATTAGAAATATACTGTGTAATTTTCGAAGGCAATGGACATAATAAAGATATATGTGCAATATGATACTGAATAATAAATGATTAAAGTACGGAAAAAGTGCGAGATTACTTGAAATGTGTTTAATTATTGTGCTATCTTTCAGCTAGCCTGAATCAGACGTCCGCTCACCTGAAGTGGAGACAGTTTGATACTCTCATTCATGAAATCTTCAATTCCTACTAATAGTTCTATGTTTCAAATCAGGCCTTGTGACTTTTCTCCCGCGTTTACACCGTTTAATTTATCGCTCGATTTAATTGCGATGGATAGTCTGAGCAATTTTGTCGATCAATTACGACAACTATGTCAGTTAATTTGATATACGTCTCTATGGTATGACGAGCAAGGTCTCATTTCTGAGCATGCCTAAATTTGCATGCAACTCTATGTCTCCATTTTGGTTAACTTAATTTGATGCATGGACTCACCCACATACATGAGGTTACGGATTTCACGTATAATATAATAAACCCATGATGTTTCTAACGGTAAAACGTTCTCCTTTTGACTGGGAAGTTTGACGCAGAGAGCATGGGACATTTTTAAACTGGTCGCTTATTTTATTTTTGAGCTATCGATTTTATTTTTTAGCATATTATGGAGTCAGGTATTACTATGAACTTATGCTAATCATTTTTTCTATCAGATTTAAAGTATTATGAGGTTGGTTTGGAATATTCAACTCATCACTTTCAATCAAGATTGCGGTATCGATATAAACACCTTACACGGTATGTACATAAACTTGTCCATATAAATTAAGTATTGAACAAGGTAGAAAAGGCAATTCAGCCAGCAGTCCGGTTTCGGTCTTATTGGGAAATCTGATCACGTACTGGTCAGGATTTGCCGCGACCAGGGCTCAAACCAGCCATGTAACGTGGCATCTGTTCTATAATGACAAATTGGGGACGGTTAGTTGGAACTTTACGGCTAAACGGATGCTATAAAGGCTCTACTTAAAGGTAGGGCTAACACAGAAACATTAATTGGCATAGAGCTGAAAATTGTGTGTAGTGTGCGGCAGGGTGGCCCAGTGGTTAGAGCACCAGATTCCGAAGCAGGCGTGCCCAGGTTCGAGCTCTGTCCGCGGCAAATTCTGGCAAGTACGTGATGAGTTTCAAATAAGGACGAAACCAGTATACTGGATGAGTTCTTTTAATAAAGTTTGCGAGCTTGAAGTAAACACCAATCCCATTTTATTTAACCAGTCGTCGAAGAACATAACAAAACTACAGCCAGTCGCGTTTCGACCTTCCATGATCATCTGGCGGTAGTTTTGTGATGTTGTTCGACGACTGGTTAAATACAATGGGATTGGTGTTTACTTCAAGCTTGCAAACATGATTAATAAGTATTGTTACCACCACCCGTGCAATCAATTATTGTTTAATTGAATTGGATGAATTGCCTTTTCCACACTATACAATTCTTAGTTTATACTGACATGTGTAAGTAATTAATGGGTCAGGTGTTTGTATCAATTGCGGAACCTTGATCAAAATGTAATCACCATATAACTTGTCTGCCAGCAACAAGCTCATAAATGTCAACGATACACTATATTGATTTTCCTTCTTTTACGATTGACTGGATCAGAAATAACGAAAGATGCACAAATAAGTATAGTTCCTATGAATGTTTATTTTTACTAATGTGTATTTTTTGTTCGTTCTGTGTGTGAATATTGAATGAGGTCTGAGGATGACTTCGAAAAATAAATAAATTTTAGGATTTAGGGCATAATATCTAAGAGGTTTGTCTCCATTTAATGCATGAGGATATTTTAATCGGAACTGACACTGTTGTTCTCCGTGGTACACCATAAATTAGCTCATAACATTTGTGCTGGTATATAAAAGTGAGTAGGAGTCATTCGATTTGCTCATAATCTCCATAGCACGATTCATCGACAATTTATTGTTTCAGAACATTAAAAGTGGGTCAACCACGCGACGCTGAAAGCATTACGATGATTTGGCTATTGGTATAGTGGCGTAAGGTGACAAAACACTAAAACAGGCAAGGTTGCGATCTTGTGGTTGTTATCACCACCCGCGCAAGCAATGTTCATGTAAATATGCATATACTAACACACTATTTTCATTTAAGTGCAATTTATCGACCCTCGCGTACGAATTTTATAAATGCATCAACGTGTGATCCAAGGTATAGGAAAAGCTCCTTTATTTGTGAACATAAACTTGGAATTGCTAGTTTTATAAATTAATTGTTTACGCACCTTTATTGAACCTGACACTCCAGCGCGCCAGCGTCTATTTGAATGAAGGTTTGAACATGTGCTTGATTCAATTCACCATTAGCAATCATATAAGTAATCAATAGTTTCACTTCACTTGGCAATATACCAGTAGAGTCCTTGTCTATTCTAGTGTATACTTTAATATTATCTAGACGTTAATTCATCAGACCCGTCACATCTTCTAGGTTTGCGTTCATTCATTTCACGGTGATTTTTTATTCCATTTCTTAAACTATTCACTTCATAATTAGGTTCATATATTTTTATTTTCGCGCGCTTACTCAATTGTGACTGTAGACTGCACCTACATTGGTTAGGTCGTTTAAGCGGACTCCCTCAGAACTGATTATAAGTGTGTCGTCCAGCCGAAACTTAATTATCCCTAACTCCGCGGTCAAAGTGTTCATTTAATATTGTATATTCACTTCCGCGGCTCGAAGGCTGCTTCCATCATTGTGTTAAATGCTTCATCTTAATTCGTAAACTTCTGCGAGAACTTTCTGTTCTATTCACTGCAGACCTAAGCTCGACTATTGGAGCGTTTTCGGTCTCAAACTTGACTAATGTTATATCTTCCTCTCCTCAGTAGTCGGAATCGGCACCCTGCTAAAACGATCAAGTGTGACAGCTTGTGGTCCATCGAGGCATGTTAACGATAACTGTATTGTGCTCTGAGACCATCCTGTCCACGCGATACGGCCCATCATTGACAGCCTGCAGTGTCATGTGCTCGACCATCGTGACTATGACATAGTCGCCAACCCTTAGGCGAATGCGTGTCGGTCGCCTTGCATAACCCTATCGCTGTGCGGCGCCCACATACTCAGTAATCTATTTTAGGCGTTACTGAATATCCGCTGTAGTGCAGCGCTCATGAGATCCTGGGATTATGGGTTCACCTGGCAGTCTATTATGACCTCCATAGACCGTGGTTGTCGGAGAGAATCCTGTAGCCGTTCGCACTGTAAATGGCATGGCCGGCTCGACCAAATGCAATTTTTCTTTCCAGAATCCCATGGTTTTGTTGCTCCAACACAGCATAACATGTTTCATTGTCCGGTGTGCATGCTCAGCCGTCGCGTTAGTCTGCGGGTGATAAGTGGCTGCGTGGGAATGTTTTAAATCAGGGTCCTTGCTCCGCTGATTATATTCCGTCGACTCAAAATGTGCATCCTGGTCGGTAACAATAACTTGTGGTGCACCACATTTTCTGAGCCATCGCCCTTCTATGCACTTCAAAATCTTCTCTGTTGTGATTTCCTTCAGTTAGATAAATAAAACCCATCGGGTAAACTTATCGACCATGGAAAACGTAAAGACTACCTCGCCACGAGCCACCGGCATTAGATCTGCCACGTGAATTTGCAGAACCTGGTTCCATGCAGTGGTGATATTTTCTCTTCTTCTGTGATTTACAACGCCGGCATGTAGTGAAATGTTAACAATAGCTAGGAATTTCTGTAAACATGCCAGGCCAATACAATTGCGACCGTAATGTCTCGACGAGGCGCCCGGCGCTGGGATGTCCCAATGTTTCATGCCAGAAGGCCATCAATTCCGTTCGTATAGACTACGGCACAAGCCACCGAATTGTTTGTCCTTCTTTTCGCGCCAATAGGCCGTTTTGCAGGCTCAACGTTTTATATGGTGCGGACACAAACTCGCCGTTTTTTTAACTGACTGAAAATTTTCCGGCATGTGGCATCATTTCCCTGTTCTTTAAAGACTTTGATAAGTGGCGAAACTCGCACGGCGGTAATTCTCCTGAGCGCATCGTCTGCCGTGTTCTCGATACCGGCTCCACTATGAATAGATACATCGTATTCCTCGAGCTCTTCATTGGTTCGGTGTACTTGTTTCTTCTCAATACCCACTGATCGCCAATGCACTAGTGCTCTGTGGTCAGTGTCCACCGATGACAGAATACCTACACTTTCGTAGTGACCATTGTACGGCCAGTTAATAACATCGTCAACATAAGTTGTTGAACAGAGTAAGTCGGACACAGAAGAGCTCATCGTTATTTGGAACAATTTTGGTGCGTTCTTCAGACCAAATGGTACCAGAGTGAATTGTAAATTAGCTTAGGACACCTGCACCCCGCCAACCTCCATCGGTCTTTGGGCCAAACGCCAATTTGCCAATATCCCTGTTTAAGTTCAAGCACGGCCAACAATTTGCCTTCCGCTGGCAGTAGAAACAAATCACGCAGAGCCGGGTCAGGCTTAGTCACCAAGTTTAATTTCCGAAAATCAGCCGCCGGTCTGAGCAAACCATCCTTTTTCGTAATGTAGAACATAAGAGCTCAAAAAAAATGAGGATAGTTCAAGAACGCCGGCCTCTATCATCTCTTGTGTTACCCGAGTCGCTGCTGCTGGTTTCTTTGGAGGAGGTCGATCGTTGGCCCTGGACATTTGCTGCGATGAGGTAGTTAGAATATAGTGTTATATTGGATTTGAAACTATTTTCAACAGCCGGGTGGACACCTGGTCTCCACCTGCAACTTAGGGCTACATATCGACATTATTGAATTCGTGCTTTTTGTCCTCTAGAGGCGTTTATGCTTATTTTGACAATCGATCGTCTCAGTACATTTTATAATGAATGCAAGTACCATTACGGCGTTTGTGTAATAGCTACAACAAAAGACAGATAGTGAATATTATTATAATCAAGGTTGCGGTCTTGATATAAACACCTGACCCATTAATTACTTACACATGTCAGTATAAACTAAGAATTGTATAGTGTAGAAAAGGCAATTCATCCAGTAGACCGGTTTCGTCCTTATTGGGAACCCATCAAGTACTGGCCAGAATTTGCCGCGGACAGGATACGAACCTGGGCACGTCTGCTTCGGAATCTGGTGCTCTAACCACTGAGCTATCCTGCCGCACACTACACTACACACAATTTATACTGACATGTAAGTAATTAATGGGTCAGGTGTTTATATCAAGACCGCAACCTTGATTATAATAATGTTATCACCACCCGCACAACCAATGTTCGTTTAATTATATAAATGTTCATTTCAATACCATTTCCCCATGTAATGTAGTGTCTGTTCAGTAATGACAGATTGGGCATGGTTAGTTGGAACTTTGGGTCTAAATGGATGCCATATGAGCTACACCTAAAGGAAAAATTGACTAACCGAGTTACATTAGTTAGTATATAACTGAAAATTGTGTGTAGTGTAGTGTGCGGCAGGATAGCTCAGTGGTTAGAGCACTAGATTCCGAAGCAGACGTGCCCAGGTTTGTATCCTGTCCGTGGCAAATTCTGGCCAGTACTTGGGGAGTTCCCAATAAGGACGAAACCGGTCTACTGGATGAATTGCCTTTACTACACTATACAATTCTTAGTTTATACAGACATATGTAAATAATTAATGGGTCAGGTGTTTATATGAAGACCGCAACCTTGATTATAATAATTGTTATCACCACCCGCACAATCAATTGTCGTTTAATTAGATAGTGAATATATTAATTAATTAATAGTTTAGTGTCTCATTCGCCCGTAGCCACCATCGATGCGCCCGATGCCTGATACAAATATGCTCTCGTAGGTTTTACCTTGTTTAACAGCAAAGTCATTGGTAATACCGACACACCTGTTCCCGAATCCAATTACATTATTACTAGCTGTTCGTTGAACAGATCTAAAAATTTAACATTAATGAAAATCCTTACGTGTGGCAATATCTCCCATACTTCTTTTTCTTCGAAGGCCATCTTATTCTGAACAATTTTTAGCGTGCTCTACTGGTGTTCTTCTCTCAATCTACGAATCTGAGCCTGGTGAGGTGTTGAACCCTATTTCCCCATTGAACTGGCCATTCTCTAGGAGAACTATATAGATGTTGCTGCCACTTAGGTGGTATATTCGTCGCAGCTTGTCTCTTTATATATATTGACCTTGCTTCCAAGGCACTGGCTGCCGCCGTCCGTCCCGGTTCTGCTTATTATACAGCAAAGAATTCCAATGAAATATGTCGCCCTTCAGGATGATGAAACGACACTTATGCCTGGTGTCACAGCAGCCAATATGGAGGTCAGCATGGCCAAACTTTGTCGAGTATGAGTTCTTTCTTTCAGGCCTCCATGTGAACTCGATTTTGCGCCATACCTGGTAGGATCCAGCAGCAGAAACATGATGGCCTCATGCGGTTGCAACCTGAGCAAAGACTCAGTTAGCTGGGACAACTACCAATTGATGCGTGCCATGGTAGAGTTTGTAAAATTCTGAAAACACCTCCTGAGGCCGGGCTTGGAAATGATCCAACACTCGTCGTCGGGATTCTTCATACATCAAGTCGACAAACAGTTATTTTTCTTGGATAGCCACTCGCACAATAGGTGTTTTTAATGAAAATTCTTGCTCTCGAACAGAGACTTAAAATTTTTATAACCACAATTGTAGCCTTTCCACATCCAAGGGTGCAAGCATAGGCTTAAATTCTGATGAAAGTTGGAAAAAACTCGTCGATTCGCCTGAAAACACCAGCGTATGTCTGTATGATGATTCCTGGGCGCGGTCGCCATTATTGCCTTCACCTACTTTGGTTCACTCGGTTATGCTAATTCCCTTTAGAACTTATTATATGTGTGTCATCAAGCCGAGACTTAATTATCCCTAACTCCGCAGTCAATCTGTTCATTTGTGCAGACAATACTCTTACTAAGGCTGCTTCATTTTAATTTTTGTACTTCTGCAAGGACTTTCTGTTTTATTCACTTCAGCCCTAGATAGGACCTTTGGAGCATTCTCGGCCTCAAATGTGGCTATTGATACAGTGGCTTTATCTAATTCAACCATAAACTTAAATATGTTTTAATAAAATAACGAAGTTTCAACGTCCTTAGTAATCATCTTATTTATTCGTACATCTCAATCCGTATAGCCGTACTTGAACCACAATTAATCACTTAGAGCAGGTTCGCATGAAAATGTATTATGGAACAGTTTACTACACGATTATTTAGAATCGTGTTGAAAGTATATTCAGTAGATCTATGATTAGTCAAATTCGTCACTTTTTTATCATGTTAGATGATTTTATAACTGTTATTGACGCTTCACTAGATATACATGAACCATGTAAGTTTGAGTGTGCGAACTTTCTTGACAGAAAATCATTCATCTACATTTAATATCATGCACGCGTATGTATACTTATTTGAAACTACAGTGGTCTCATACGCTTTACTTTCATAATCACTGTAAGCGTCTGAGTTAGTCTTTTATTCTCACAGTATTTTTTCGTAATTATTTACGACTTTACTCGTCAAATCGGGACATGTTATACTGACACACGTCAGTTAACGTTATCAATTAATCAATAAGTATAAACTATACCATTTAAGCGAAATTGTTTACTCGTTTTATTATTTGTCTAAAGGTTCTTATGATCAGCGGTCCTGAGAAAAGGCATGCTACATTAAATGCCGAAATAACGAAAAAAATTGACAGGAACACAATAGCTTTTGGCACAAGCAAAGCTCATTCAAATGTCAGGCTCAAATTTCCATTAAAACTGTTTGGACATGAATATGGAGAGATTGAAGTTAAATTTGTAAACAATTACCATCAAATAAATGAACACTTAATAAGGAAAGTGGCTTGTAAATCGCTTAACCGTTTTCTTAAATTATTTAGACACAATTATTCATTTCAATGATTATGACATGTCACTCAAACGTGATCTGTTTTAAAAAATCATATTTAATATTTTGGTTCCTGAATTAGAAAAACGTACATCATACCTGAATATGAAATAAACTAAAATATTTTTTTTGTTACTTTTCATTTTACACGCTAATGTTTTAAATGCATAAATGGTTTTACAGATATGACACGCATCAAAGAATGGTGAAAAATCAGAATTAGACATGATAGGAAGGTGGAAAATCTAGGCATTTATAGACCTCTAGAGGATAAATTTAGTTAAACTTATAAAAAATCGTACAGCAAAACTTTGCAAAATGAAGCTTAATCGAAATCAGATTGAACTGTCTAATTACGCGTTAAACACGGCTACTATGATTGAGAAACGACTAAGAGAAGAAATAAATATCGAGGTGTTAAAACGGAACTATTTGTTTCAAATAAAAATATTGTGCTAAATTGTAATTAGACTTAGCAATGATTATGTCAAAACACAAAGCTACGAAGTGCAAAACTAGTTATAAAGTAAAATGCTTCAGTAATGCTTTTACAACAAAAAATTGTTAATGTTTGAAGGGAGATAAGGTAGGAACGACACACTTAAATTATAAATTGGATTATAACATTATGAAGTTTACACAAAAATAAACAAAGACCCGACATGACACATTCAGGAGGAAGTGAAATTATTTACAAACAATATGATTATAAATAAGGAATTCTACCAAACACATGTAACTTTCATTTAAATCAAGGTTGCGATCGTGATTTAGACACCTGTCTCATTAAGTACATAAATTTGTCAGTATAAACTAAGTATTTTATAATGTAGAAAATGCATTTCCTCTAGAAACCCGGTTTCGTACTTATTGGGAACTCATCACATACTGGCCAGAATTTTCCGGGGACAAGGCTCGAACTTGGGCACGTTAACATCGTAATTTGTTGCTCTAACCATTGAGACATCAAGATCAGTTAATTTTGAAGAAAAAAAGTTTCGCAAGAAAAGTTATAAATATTTAAATAATTAATTTTACTTATACAACGGAGAATCGATATTAATCAATGTAGTTTCACATAGGTGAACGTAAACACACATATAATAATATTTTATCAACAACACTAAAACAGGCATGGAATACGCTTACTTTCAATCAAGATTGCGATCTTGATATAAGCACCTGATCAAATATGTACAAACATTTGTCAGTATAAACTAAGTATTGTATAGTGTGGAAAGGCAATTCATCCAGTAGACCGGATTCTTCCTTATTTGTAACTTATCACGTACTAGCCAGAATTAGCCGCGGACACGGCTCGAACCTGGGTACGTGTGGCAGGGTGGCTTAGTGTTAGAGCTCCAGTATCCGAATCAGACGTGTCTAATTTCGTGCCCTGTCTGCCGCAAGTTTCACTTAATTAACTCAAATTGTACTTTGAAATGGCTTGTTTAATAAGAGCTATTGTCGTATCGTTAAATTTGCACACATCACGTATATACATACATCAATTATTATTAAATTGTATTGCCTATATATGTATATGTGCCGAAAGCTGCAATCGGTTAATTATCATGAGTGCATAGAAAATGTGCAGCCGACATTTCAAGTCAAGTTCAATGTATGCGAGACTGCTAGAGGTGAGAGCCGCATATCTAAATTTTATTTCCATATATATTCAATGCGGTTTGATCCTCGATAGTCAGTTTGCCGTCGTACTCTGATGATGATCATGGAAGGTCGAAACGCGTCAGTGCGTTGCTGCTGGCGGTAGTTTTGTTTTGTTGTTCGAAGACTGGTTAAATACAATGGATTGGTGTTTACTTCAAGCTCGCAAACTTGATTTAAAGAATTGTTACCACCACCCGCGCAATCAATTATTGTTTAAATATATATTGATCGTTTCTATTTTCACCATTTTTTAAAATGTTAGTACAAAACAACGTACTCCAGGGAATAACATTTATTAATAAATCTGATTGCTACCAGTATCTTCAGCCATTGTTCTGGATTCGTTAGTATATTCGTCCATCCAATCCCACTGTAAATTTGTCGTAACCAATCTCCTCTTCATTATGCTAGCCTTTGATTTGCGCAATTTAGACCACTACTTTTGCGCAATTTAGACCACTCCTTTTGCGTAACGTCATTTGGTGTGTCATCGCTTTCATTGTAATTGCGTCCGTAATTGATGTATGTGTCGTATTTTGCGAAACGTTGGCTATTTTTAAAGGCATGTCAGTTATGTCTTTGTTCCAGTCCAATTTAATTTCTTTTTGAATTATTTTCTGCACGTTTAAGCAGGGCTTCAGCTTATTAATTGCAATAGCTTCAAAAGCCAGAAGCATTTTCTCTGTTTTTGCCTTGTAGAGAACTGAAAATTGTTACTACTAACAGCATGACCTGTGAGTAGTACATGTTCGCAAATTGCTGATTTTTGTGCAGGAGCTGCAGCCCTCTTTAATAGTTTTTGAGGGAGATGCTGATTTATTCTAGTTTCGAGCCTCTTTTTTGATCTTCCGATGTACTGAGCGTTGCAGGTACATTGAAATTTGTATACAGACAAAGGTGTTGACGTCACAGAGAGGCTATCTTTTTCATTCGTGCGCATCAGTTTTGTTGTGTTGAACACCACTCTCACCTGTATTGATGGAAACTGTGCTTTAGTCGCTCGAATTACTTTTCGTTTGAAGATTTCAGCTGGAAGACCACCTCCAAAGGGAACAAAAAGCATTCCTCTCTGTGGAGTTTTGTTTTCCTCCAAATTGGCCTCGATTTTGAAGGAAGTTCTTTGTTACGAACCTGGATTAATTGAAATTGCCTGATCTGCGTTTTGACGAACGCAGCTTTCATTGTTCCAGTAATTTTCTTTTGTCAATATATTTCGACCTAACTTACCGTAGGCCTTCATCAGTTGCATTTCACGAAACAAATGAAGCAAACTTGCCTCGATTTAGTTGCGTTGCCTCAAGTTGTATTCGATGAACCAGTCCGGATAGCCATTATTTCTCAACGCTTCGCGAAGCAAATTTAGCTCTACTTCAATGTTGTCCGGTGAACAAATCCTGCGTATTCGTGTGCCCAAATTTATTATTAGGTTCCTTTTGTACGCCCTTGGCACACTACTCATATAATGGATATATTGTCCAGTCCAGCTTGATTTCTTGTGAACTGACCTTGAGAGAGTACCTTCTTCATCTCTCGTTATTCCTACATCTATTGTAAACTTGATTGCTTGATCTACCTTGTTTATGTGATGTAGCAGTGCATTTGTATCTTCATCCTTTTCAACGACCATGAAATTATCGTCAACGTAGCGTACGTAAAAATGAGCTCCATTGATAAATGATGCATGTATATGTCTGCCAATACTGGTCCAAGAGGACTACCCATACCTATGCCGTCAATTTGTCTATAAAGGTCTCCTTGTAATACGAATTGTACGTTGGATCTGCATAATAAATGTACTTCTCTCATGTCGTCCACTTCTATCAGTGTTTCCGCTTCTGATGATCGTATATATTCACAAAGGATATTTATAGTTTTATTTACTGGAATGCTAGTAAAGAGTGACTTTATATCGAGGGACACCATTTTCCTCTCTTTCAAATTTAGGTCGCGAATTTTTTCTACAAATTGAAAGCTATCCTGTACAACGTGGTCTATTCTTCCTTTTATGATAGGTTTTATAATCCGGTATAATAGTCTGGCTGTTCTGCGCAGTAGAGAATTTATCATAGATAAAATGGGCCTGAAAGGCGGAAGTCTCTCATTGTTGGTCATTTTGTGAACCTTGGGCAACCCATACAATATCGGTTGTGTTGAACCTACGGGCTTGGCATGTTTGCATTCTGTAATAAAAGCATTTTTGTGCTCTATGTCGATTTCTTGTTTAGCCTCGACCTTCGAAATAATTCGGTTTAGAATCTTCGTTATGGAATTTTCTAATTTTGCCGTAGTGTCGCGTTGTACCTCTTCGCGTTTAAATTTTGATTTTTCATTCAGAATTTGTAACATCGCCTGACTATAGTCCGTATAGTTCATTAACACTACGCCTGTCCCTTTGTCTGGCTTCATGAGTCTGATTTGTTTGTTTCGTTGTAGCTCATTTAGTTCTTCTAGATACCTTTTGGTGACCAGTTTATTGACTTTGAATTTGCGCATATATTGGCCATACGCACTTCGGAGGTCCGATTTAAAGAGCGAGATGTCGTAGTTTTCCGTTGATTTGTGTTTTGTGGCATCTTCAAAGAAGCATTCCATTGATGCCTGCATATGCATTTCTTCACGTTCGTTTATTCTAGTTTTTGTTATGCAGTATTTCGGTCCAAGAGAGAGAACTTCATTTTGATGTTTTGTTAGATTTATGTCAGTGTAATTAAAAATAAATTTGCCTGGATTCTCAGGAAACTTTTTGAGCTTAGAACATTGCACTGCATTCCGCGCTAGTTTTTTAATCTCTCTCTTCCTCGCACCTTCTGTAATCCATGCTATCTCTTTTAAAAAATTAATTCGAATTTCATCTTCTAACATCTGCAGTTTCGACTCTATAAATAGACATTCAAGTTTGTAGCTATCCGCTTTTGCTTCTTCTTCTTCGATGATATTTTCAAGAATGCGCCGATGAATATTCTCTTATTGATGCTGATTGGTACTTTTCCAATTCATAATCACGTAAGTTGGGATTGTTTCCTCACATAGACAATTTTTATAATAAATCACACGTACCACACATTCACCATATCTACACGAATAGGATATATATGGATTAATAGTCTTTCGTGGAATAAGGTGACCACGGTATTTCAATAAATTGATCGTTTCTATTTTCACCATTTCTTAAAATATAAGAACAAAACAACGTACTCCATGGAATAACATTTATTAATCATCGGCGCATTCTTGAAAATGTCATCGAAGAAGAAGAAGAAGCAAAAGCGGATAGCTACAAACTTGAATGTCTATCTATAGAGTCGAAACTGCAGATGTTAGAAGATGAAATTCGAATTAATTTTTAAAAGAGGTAGCATGGATTACAGAAGGTGCGAGGAAGAGAGAGATTCAAAAACTAGCGCGGAATGCAGTGCAATGTTCTAAGCTCAAAATGTTTCCTAAGAATCCAGGAAAATTTATTTTTAATTACACTGACATAAATCTAATGAAACATCAAAATGAAGTTGTCTCTCTTGCAAGCAGAAGAAGCACTGACAGGAATTGAGCCTGAACTGGATGTGACGCACACAATTGATTGGTTTCCGTTTTTCACACACTCTCTCTCTATGTTCACATATTTCTATCTTGTTTTGCTTTCCAATTTATATATAAAGATATGTTCATTAGTAGATACTTGAGGAGATTATGCGAAAGAAATGTTTCTTGTATCTGATAAAATTTATTTTTGTTTTCGCACACAGGAAGGCAACAATAAAAAGAAATTGCACAATAAGAACGAAGCCCTAGTTCAGTAGATGGACGGTATTTATCATTTTACAATATGTGTATGTTATACCATCAATATATATATATATATATATATATATATATATATGCGCGTGTGTATTATATATATAATTAATTTACATTAATACGTGAAATAATCGTATTTTTAACAAGATGAATTATATTCCAGGAGCAAGGTGTCAGTATATGTTACAAACATTGACCATGTGATATTAATATTGTTTAATAAATTCCCATAGAAATCCTTAATTTTGTGGATTATTTGATTCATTTTTAGACATATATTTAAAGGTAAATTACAATAAAGGCTAAAAGTAATGTTAAAACTACTTATACTTCTATTTTAAATACTACAAAAAAAACAATAACTACTATATTATTACTACTACTACACTACTAATATGTAATATTAATAATATGTAATAATAATATGTAATAATAATAATGTAATCATAATAATATTTAAAAATAATAATATTGAGATAAAATAACAATAACAAAAGCAATAGTAATAAAATAGAAACCAAAGAAATAATAAAATTTCAATAATATTTATAATAAAAATGTATTAATAGTATTATTAATATTATTATTATTAATAAAAAGGATAATTTTAAAAAAATAATAATAACAATGAATTTGTATTTCGTGACAAACGCTATTTCGCACCACAATTTATACATTCAGGAAATATAGTTGAAATTTAATTTTCTTATAACGAAATTGGTCAGCTTGTTTGTGCATTCCTACTGCTACAAATACATTATTTTTATTAAATAACAGCTACGTGTACGCTTATAGACGATTAACTGGGCGTGGGCTGCTTTCTCGTGTGATACTACAATGACGCGGTATTAATTGGACCTATGTATGTTTGATTAGAAATGTTTAGTTCAGATGGTATTTTGGATTGAAATAATTACTACAGAATTAAATTGAAATGAACGTTGATGAAACGGCTAAAGATTTATCATTAAGAGTTGAAGCTAGACTATATAAAATAAATATATTAGTTAGACTACATGAGAATGTATAGCAAAGTTGGGAGTGAGAGTGTGGGCTATGGAAGTGAACGGCTGAAAATACTCAACAAAAATAGTGTTTATATATTTAAATGATCACTGGTTGCCTGGGCGGTGATAACAAGTAATATAATCAAGTTTGCGATCTTAATATTAACACCTGGCCCATTAAGTACACACATTTGTCAGTGTAAACTACGAATTGTTCAATGTTGAAAAGGCAATTCATCCAGTACACTAGTTTCATCCTTATTGTGAACTCATCGCGTACTGTCCAGAATTAACCGCGGTAAAAAGGCAGAACCTGGGCAGCTCCGATTCGGAATCTGTTGCTCGAACCACTGAGCTACTCTGCCTCACACCACATAATTTTCAGTAATATACTAACTTAAGTTTTCTGGATAGTCTTTTCTTCATGTGGAGTCCATATGGCATTCTTTTAGACCTACGGATTTAACTAACTATCCCCACACGTTCGTTACAGAACAGACACCACACTATATGGCGAGGTGATATTGAATTGAGCATTTAAATAATAAAGTAAACATTGGTTGTGCGGGTAGCGACAACAGTTATTTTAATCAACGCATCACGTACATGCCAGAATTTGCCGTGGACAGGACGTGATCCTCGGCACGTCTGCTACGTGATAAGTGCCGAATAAGGACGCACCAGGTCTACTGGATGAATCAATCAAGGTTCATTTAATTGCTCCATGTTAGCTTACTTGTGAGACGTTGAATTTTTTATTGATCTCAATTTTTTACTCATGATGTGTTAAAACCGTTGAGCCAACATACAATACATAATTTACTTTATCATTATCTGAAATAAGTTGCGCTGTTTCAACGGCATCTGTAATCACCTCATTTATAAGTGATCTTTCATTTGGAATTGCAATCTTCACATTAGAATCCATTGTTGTCAGATCTACTGCACGATCAACAGCGATTGAAATTTTAAATCAATTTTGCGAGCTTCAAGTAAAGAGCAATCACATTTGACGAAAACTGCCGTCCGTCACATGTACAGACGCATTTCGATCGTCCATGATCATCAACAGACTAGGACGACAAACTGACTGGTGAGCATTGTACCGCAATTCATATATGCATGGAATGCAAAATTGGATATGTGGCATACATTTTACTTGACTGGAAATGTCGACTGCACAATTTTTGAGGCAGTCTGGAACATTATTTTTTTGTATCTTGCCAATTTTTTAAATGTGCTGTTTAAACTGTGATATTTAATTTAACTATTTTCCATATTATTCTGAAACTGTAGTCTCATGATATGTAACTAACGTTTCACTAGATAGACCTGCGTCACGAATGTGCTTTTGTCTATATCTGTTATGACTGTTGACGTATAACGACGAGTAGACGTAACAGAGTGAAGAGACTGATTAGGAACTCTGTTGAAATAAAATCTCGAGATGATGTTACGAATGAATATCGTTATGTTCGATTTGGAACGCAGAACCAACTAATTGTAGGAAAATATGACGGCAAGAATTGGAATTAGAAACTAGCTCCAACAAAAGTGTAAGGGTATTGGATAGGGATTGCATATCAGCGGATTTTAAGACATATTGGGAGTTTCTCAATTATTTACAGTAAAATCTTTTAAAATTTCATCCTGTATCTCTTAACTTTTTTTTATTTATTAATTTAAGGCCCAGAGTGATCTTTATGTTTACAATGAACTTTTACCTAATTTATGCCATTTATTTTGTTAGGTTATTTTAATACTTTTCTTGTTGGAAACTTCAACTATTTTTATGCATATTAATTTCTCCACAGAGATTTGTAATAACTTATATAATTAAACGAACATTGGTTGCGCGGGCAGTGATAAAAAATACTTCAATTATGGTTGCGATCCTGATACAATCACCTGGCCCATTAATTACTTACATATGTCAGTATAAACTATGTATTGTATAGTGTATAAAAGGCAATTCATCCAGTACACCGATTTCATCCTTATTGGGAACTCATCACGTACTGTCCAGAATTTGCCCGGGACAGGGCTCGAACCTGGACACATCTCTTTCGGAACCTGGTGTTCTAACCACAGAGCCACCCTGGCCCACACTACACATAATTTCAGTCCTGAACTTCCAACTAAAGTGTTCATTAAATTAAGGCTTAATTTGATCTTGATGGATAAACTTTATTTGTATACTGACTATTTGCGAGCTCATATAGAAACCAGTTGGAATCGTTCACGGTTAAATTTATGGAAAATCTCCACTGTGAGACCAGCTAAAACGGATATTATTATATGATCATACCCTCATGATTGATTATGCTCACAACTTGTCACATTGAGTTGTCACATCGCTTTTCAACGTGGTAATTCGAAATACCGAGATGTGCCCCGAATATAAATTCACTTCATTTAGTTAGGATGTACCTTAAATAATTTACTCATTTAACTTACTGAAATTCTAATGTTCCAAAAGAAACATGTTGCACCATAGGAAAACGATTAGTTACCTTTTCCTTGTGTTGCGATGTGACATGACTGCATCCGCTGTCAACCAGATTATTCCATAAATTTTGACTTCCGCTTTCGGAAATCTTTTCCAATGAAAAGAACATTACACAAACAATTTGACAATCAATATGTGAAATGGAAAATTTTAGTACAAACTGCCCCATTTATACTTGTTGTTAGATCTCTCAAGCATAACTTGCTTTTTTCACTAGGTAAGTGTATATCAAATTGTTTAATGTATGTTTCTTCATGTGCACACTTAACGAAGTGAAAGTACAGTGACAAAATAACAACTGCTGATGACTCACTAGATAAGCTTACGCCATGCCTGTGTGTATGTATTCTCGTTTGTTTTGAATGAAGGAGTAATCAATTATTGCACGTGTACACTCATTCCAGTGAAATTACAGCGATTTAGCAACACCTGACTAATCACTTGATAAGCGTATGCCACGTCCGTGTGTTTGCGTGTATGTGTGTGTGAGCGTTTGCTTAAGACTGAGAAATAATCTGTTACATGTAATTACTGGCACGTGTATCAGTCATTCAAGTTAAAACGAAAATGATAATTGTCATTACCGAAATGCACACGTCAGACCTATTTTTAAACTTACTTCCCTAAATGAATTAATTACGAGTGGCATACTATGAATACATAAAATAGTGAAGGGTTAGCAAAATTAAATTAGACAAGCAAAAAAATGGGATCATAAAAGGAATTTGAAATTTGCCTCATAAATAAAGATAATAGTAATAGTCCAAATAGAAGTTGCCATTTTTTACCCTCCCATCATACAAATACAAATATTTGTCAAAAAGCGCTACAATACCAACAGAACATAAGGTAATAGATCAAATAAGATAAAAGGTAATCAAGGTTGAAATAATAAGACAATCAGAAAATAATTAAGGAGATATTGAATTACTCACCCTCCGCCTCCGTAAGTTAATATCAGTCCAGTGTTCTTATTCTTTTACTTGAGTGAGTTTCTGATTCAGATTCGTGCAATCTTCGTTTTCTACCACTATTTAATGCCGTATTCCAAATAGGACCGAGTGATTTTTCTACGGCTGTTTCATTCATGATGTCATTTCTCGATTTAATTTCGATGGATACTCTAATCAATCTTGTCGATCTGCTACGACCACAAATTGGTAAGCGTCTGAAAACATCCAAATTAATTGTCTCTACTGTATGGCGTGCAAGAACCGATCTATTAACATGGCCATTTTTACATTCGGTTCTATGTTCCTCAGTTCTTTCCTTAATTGGGCGCAAGGTTTCAACCACATAAATCAGGTTACAGTCATTACATGGAATTTCATATGCTCCTGATGTGTCTAACGGCACTATTTTTTCTTTTTTGTTGGAAAGTTTAATACCTAGGGTAACGGTCTGTTTTAAAATAGTACGTATATTGTATTTTGATGCTACCATTTTTATTTTCCTACTTAGTCTAGAGTCAGGTATTACCATTACCCACCGATCATCTTTTGCTTTATTCGATTTCAAATATTTCCAGTCATGATTATAATTTAATTATGACGCTTGTAACACTGATCTTATCCCATTATCTGACGCGTCCGTAACAATTGACATATTACCTACCAGGAAAGTCAAAATAGTTGTGCCTATTAATTTATGCTTGCACAGGATAAACACTTGCTGAGCCTCCTCCGTCCAAAGAATCGGTATCTTGGCACTAGTTAACTTAGACAAGGGTTGTTGCGTAACCGCCATCCCTGCGAGATATGGTCTATAGAAATTCACCATACCAATAAACCGGCGCAATTGTTTTCTAGTAGTAGGCACCGGATAGTCCTTGATAGGCTGTACATTCGAATCTAATGGCATACATCCCTCCGCTGAGACTGAGTGACCCAGGAACCGCACTTCCCGACCTATCTGAACTTTTCTGGATTAAAATGTAATCGCCATTCTACAGCTTTGGCCAACATCTTCTGCAGCCTAATACGTAATTCGTGTTCAGTAGTGGCCCATATAATAACATCGTCCACGTAAGCTGTTGTACAAGTTAAGTCAGACACGAAAGAGTCCATCCTTCTTTGGAACACTTTGAGTGCTTTTTTAAAACCAAATGGTACCCGAGTGAATTGTAAATTACCTTGGGGTATCTGCACCGCTAACTTCCATCGGTCTTCGGGCCGCACGCCTATTTGCCAAAATTCCTGTTTAAGATCAAGCACGGCAAACCATTTGCCTCCCGCTAGCTGTAGGAACAGATCACGCAGAGCCGGCATGGGATACGGGTCAGGTTTAGTCACCGAGTTTAATTGCCGTAAATCAGCCACCGGTCGGAGCGAACCATCCTTTTTCGTAACGTAAACCATTGGAGCTCGAAAAACAGATGAAGATGGTTCAAGAACGCCGGCTTCTATCATTTCTTGGGTTGCTCGAGTCGCTGCTGCTAATTTCTTTGGAGGAGCACCATATACTTTTGGTGGTTCGTAACCTTCATTTAGTTCTAGCCATAGTTTAAACTGGTCGACCGTCGGCCCTGGACATTCGCTGCAATCAGGCAGTTGGAATATAATGTTATATTGGGTTTGAAGATTCTTCCACCACCCAGGCAGACAACTGGTCTCCTCCTGCACCTTAGGGTTACATATAGACTTTATTGAATTTATGCTTTCAGGCCTCGATATGCATATACGCTTATTTTGACAGTCTATCGTCTTAACCCATTTTCTAATGAAATCAAGTCCCAATAAGGGTGTTTGAGTATTCGCTACAACAAAAGACATATGGTAGATATTTTCATTTATTAATAATTTCGTGTCCCATTCGCCCGCAGCCACCATCGACGCGCCCGATGCCTGACACAAATTTGCTCTCGTAGGTTTTACGTTGTTTAATGGCCAAGTCATTGATAATACCGACACATCAGCTCCAGTATCCAATTGCATTATTACTGGCTGTCCGTTGAAGAGTTCTAAAAATTTAACTTTAATAAAAATCCTTACATGTGGCAACGTTTCCCATACTTCTTTTTCTTCGAAGGCCATCTGATTCGGAACACTTTTTAGGTTGTTCTGCTGGTCTTCACTCGATCTACCCATCGGAGCCTCCAAAGGATTAATATTTTTGGCATGATCTCGACTACCCTTATTTGTGAGATGGTGGACCCTATTTCCCCATTGAACTGGCCGTTCTCTAGGAGCACTATACTGGTTTTGCTGACGCTTAGACGATGTATTCGTCGAAGCTGGTGTCCTTATATATTGACTTTGCTTCCACGCCACTGGCTGTTGCCGTCTGTCGCGGACTTGCTGATTATGCCGCGAAGAATTCCAGTAAGGTATGTCGCTCCTGCCAGATGTTGTAACCGGACCCATGCGTGGAGTCGCAGCTGCCACTTTGTTTGTCATCATGGCCGAACTTTGAAGAGCCTGAAGTCTTTCTTCCAGGCCTCCATGGGCGCTGGATATTGCACCGTATCTGGTAGGATCCAGCAGCATAAACATGATGGCCTCATGCGGTTGCAACCCGGGTAAAGACTCAGTTAGCTTGGAGAACCACCGTTTGATGCGTGCCATGGTATCAAGGGCATCTCACCCAGTAATGGTTTGAGACTGTACAATTCTGAAAACACCTCCTGAGGCCTGGCTCGGAAGTTATCCAACACTCGTCTTTTGTACTCTTCATACGTGAGGTCGACCGGCAATTCCAATTGAACTGCTACTGTCCGGTCAACTAATTCCTGAACAGCCACGCGCACAATAGGAGCTTCTATTGAAAATTCTTTTGCTCGAACTGATGCTTCAAATTTTTCGAACCACAACTGCTACCTTCCCACATCAAAAGGTGCAAGCATTGGCTTATGTTCTGTAGACGGTCGAAAAAAACCCGCCAATTCGGCTAAACACCGGCATATTTAGAATAGAATAGAATAGAATATCTTTATTTGTATTCAAACCAAACATGCTCCATCAAATAGATAATAATATTGGAAAATGTACAATATAAAAATATATCACTTGACATAGATGTATCCATTTGGTCTCATATAGATAAATAAATCTCTCTAGTTATGATATACGATATATCAACATAAGAAAATTGAGTAGTAATATCACTACATTCGTGATATAATATTTGAGAGAATTATTATGATGAAAGAAATAAATTTTCTTTTTAATTAATCGCATTTGTACAATAATTGATTATATAAAATAGTTATATATTCTTTTGAAATGCGAGCTTTAATAAAATTCATTGTACCCTTCCTGTGTGCAAACACAAAAAGAAATTTTATCAGATATAAGAAAATTTTCTTTCGCATGGTCTTCTCAAATATCTACTAATGAACATATCTTTAAATATAAATTGGAAAGCAAAATAAGATAGAAATATGTTAACATAGAGAGAGTGTGAAAAATAGAAACCAATCAAATTGCGTGCGTCACATCCAGTTCAAGCTCAATGCTTGTACGTGCTTCTTCTGCTTACATAAATCCGGCTGCAATTTGTTTATCCATAAGGCTTCGTATGTGGCTAGCTCCCTTTTGTTTTTGCATTTAGTAATTACTTTGAATGCTACGTCTGGAGAACATACGTGCGATGTTTCGATGATGTGTTGCGCAATAGCAGACGTGTATTCACCATTTGATTTAAAACAGGCGTTTAAGTTGCAATGTTCTCTCATTCGAGTAATTAACCGTCTGGTCGATCGGCCTACGAAAGTTGATCGACAACTTGCGCATGTATATTGGTAAATAATATTTGATATCGACATTAACGGCTGTTTCTCTTTGATTGCTGGTAAAGGCAAGTGTGTTACCCTAAATAACACTCGTAGTTTGGCTGCATTAAATGTGCGTGTTAATGCTGCTTCAACTTTCTTTTGTGCCATTCGGGAAACTGCATCCCCCTTAAATAGGATGTTTAGGTAGACTGTTTTCTTTTCTGGCCCATAATACGTCTGTTTCTGTTTAATTCCCCTTTTAATAATTGATTCAATTAATTGTCTGGGATAGCCATTAGACATTAAATCGTTAATTGCTTTATTATATTCATTTTCTTTAGAATCTTGACTAACCAACCTGTCAATTTTTGAAAAGCAACCACGAACTGTTGATAATTTATATTGAAATGGCACAAAACTGCTGTAATGCAAATACTGTGCAGACCATGTTGGTTTATGGTAAATTGTTCTGTTTAATTTACCATTAGTTTCTTTCTTTAATAGTACATCCAGGAAAGGCAGACAGTCATCTTTCTCGTGCTCTGACGTGAAGCCGATATTCTTATGTGCTTCGTTGAAACTTTGAAGCAATGTTCGTGATAGCGACCTGTTCTTAAGGGAAGCCGCTTATCTCCAGTGTTGGCTGAGATTTTACTAGAGCACCTAGAAAATACATCATTAAAGAGTGACATAAGTAAATGTGCTCAATATATACGGTAAGTGGATGACATATTTCTTGTACTTAAGAAAATAGTCTACCTAAACATCCCATTTAAGGTGGATGCAGTTTCCCGAATGGCACAAAAGAAAGTTGAAGCAGCATTAACATGCACATTTAATGCAGCCAAACTACGAGTGTTATTTAGGGTAACACACTTGCCGTTAATGTCGATATCAAATATTTTTTACCAATATACATGCGCAAGTTGTCGATCAACTTACGTAGGCCGATCGCCCAGACGGTTAATTACTCGAATGAGAGAACATTGCAACTTAAACGCCTGTTTTAAATCAAATGGTGAATACACGTCTGCTATTGCGCAACACATCATCGAAACATCGCACGTATGTTCTCCAGACGTAGAATTCAAAGTAATTACTAAATGCAAAAACAAAAGGGAGCTAGCCACATACGAAGCCTTATGGATAAACAAATTGCAGCGTCTACAAATGCTCAAATTCTCCAACTAAAAGGAAAGTTGCATAGGGCTTACTGTAAGATTCTCCATAGCCAGTTCAAATTTACGCTTCTCGAAATCATATCCAACTAATTACCTGTTTAAACGGATACCCTTTAATGAGAAAAGCCATTATACTTTAAATTAAACGAAAATACATATTAAAATTGTTAAGGAATATTATTGATTTATACAATTTTAATAAATCTAATTTTAACTACTTGCCTAGGTAAATGTTCTTCGCAACAAACAGTATTTAACTGTTATATATTGAATTTAATGATGTCATGCTTACCGCGAAATTTGATAACTGATATCGATCAAGGCCAGAGTGTATGGATTTACTGGTGTAACAGGTGTTCAGAAATAGTTGTTATTCTCAATTTCGGTGTACTATAGCATACATTGATATCCATCATGTTAGTACCATGTACCGACTTGGAAACCATAGTGTTAGTACCATATAACTTTTCGGTACTATAATGTTGGTATCGGTTACTAACACAATAGTCATAGTGTTAGTATCCTTTACAGACTAGGTATATATATTATATAGTGTGAGTTAGCGTGGAAGTCGCATTTTCGAGACTTTATATGATGTTAGCTTCACTACTATAGGTTTACACATTCGTCTAGAAGATTTTACCGTCCAATTATCCCACATTCCTCACCCCAAATACATAGTGGGTAAAAGGCGTAATACCGGCTCTTTCTGTAAAGTCGCCAGTAAACACGAAAAGAATGTGCATGAGATTATACTTTCCGTTCATGCTGTCTTTGGTTTATCCTTCTGGTCACAACTGAACTAATTTGTTACTAGGTTCGCAACACATACTTGCATATATATTAGCTCTCCGCAACAAACAGTATTTAAAGGAGTTACCTAGTTGTGTATTAGGTGTTGGCTTGATGTACCGACTCGGTAACTATATTTTCGGTACTCTTTTCTAGATCGTTATATATATTATATATAGTTAGTTTGCTTTGAAGTCGCATTGTCGAAGGCCTTACATGAAGTTAGCTTCATTACTTACAGTTTACACATTCCTGTAGGAGATTGTACTGTTCGATATTTCCACATTCCTCGCCCAAACTTATCGCGGGTAAAGAGGGTAATACTGGCTCCTACTGATGAGTCGCTAGTAAGCACGAAACGTATGTACACATTATATTATACCTTCCGTTCATGCTGATTTTGGTTTATCCTTCTGGTCATAATTGAACTAATTGTTACTTTTTTGTGCAACACCTAATACACAATTTAACATATATTATCTCTCCTTAACACATGGTATTTGAAATGTTTAACTGCATATGATACCTAAGTTAATGAATTTAGTAATAAAACAAGATTGAACATGATAGCAAATTGGTCAATTTGGCCAATCACAGATCTTATGTGAATAAATTTAGTGCAACTCTTAATAATCGTGTAGTAAATCATTCCATAATACAATTTCCTGAGTACCTGCTCCAATTGCTTTGATTGTGGTCTGAACACGCCTATACGGATTGAGAAACATCAAGGATTGTGATGATGATAATAATTCAGAGAACGTTAAAATAGCGCAGTTTCTCTCCGACAAATTTAAGGTTAAATTTGAATTACATGTAGCCACAAGCGAGATAACACAGGAATATGAAAAAATATAAACATACCTATGAAGTCAACATATTATTAAACGAACATTGGTTGCGCGGGCGGTGATAACAATTATTATAATCAAGGTTGCAATCTTGATATAAGCACCTGACCCATTAATTACTTACATATTTCAGTATAAACTAAGAATTGTATAGTGTACAAAAGGCAATTCATCCAGTAGACCGTTTCGTCCTTATTGTGAACTCATCATGTACTGTATGTATTGACTTTTCACACTAAACAATTCTTATTTTATATTGACATATGTAAGTAATTAGTGGGTCAGGTGCTTATATCAAGCCCGCAACCTTGATTATAATAATATAAAGTCAACAGTTTCCGAAAATAGATTAACAAACAGTGTTATATTATTGAATGCAGCCGTGAGAGGGGCAACGGTTCTGATTAATCAGTATTATTATTATAATAAGGTGTATGAATTACTAAGTAATCCAGAGGAGAACACAAAAATATTATTAAAACCGACTGATAAATTGGAAAGTGAAATGAAATTATTGATTAATTATATGCTTTGGAGGGAACATAGCACACGACTTGGAATAGACTAATAACCTTGTCCTTGTTTGGCTCAACAAAGGGTTTTCATCCACTCTCTTCAATTTGACTCCAGATATTTCGACTTCCGGTTACGGAAACCTTTTCAAACGGAAGGCACATCTCACAAACGATTTGCCAATCAATGTGTCAAGTGGTAAATTTAGTTTAAACATTCTCATTTATACATATTGTTAGATCACATAAGCATAACTGATTTTTCACTAGGTAAGTGTATTTTCTTGTGTGTGTGTGTGTATATATATGTGTGTATGTGTGTATGCATGTGCACATTCATTGAAAATTAATTACAGTGATTTAACAACATTTGATGATGCACTAGATAAGCGTCTGTTTTTACACCTGTTTGTTTTGGATTGAGAAGTAATCAGTTACTTGCACGTGTACACTCATCCCAGTGAAATTACTGCAATTTAACATTATCTGACACTTCATTAATTTAGCGTACGCTACGCCTGTGTGTGTTTGTGTGTGTGTGGGCGTTTGCTTAAAAAAGTGAGAAATAATCAGTTGCCTATAGCTAACAGAACATGTATCACTCATCAAAGTGAAACAAACGTGATAAATGTCATTTCTTCGTTTTCCCTAACCGGAAGTCGAAATACCCGGAGTCAAATTGAAGACGGTGGATGCAAACACCTTGTTGGGCACAACGTGGATCAGGTAATTAATCAATACTATGATTGCCGATGGTGATTTGGATTATGCACATGGCAAAACTCACATACAAAGAGATACAGGCGCGCCCAGATTAGAATGTTTCGTTACAGAGAAGCATAAACTAGGTAATCTTTTAAAAGAGATATCGTTAGTATCCAGCGCAACCCAATAGTATCAGATTTTCATGCTTCGATATTATAGTTAAAGAAAGTACTCTTACACCTTAGATTATATATTGATGAAGCCATACGATCCGGTTGAGATGGTCGATAAATTGGAATAAAAGGAAAACTATTGGTTGATAGGTTTACATGTGGTATCAATGTACACCAATATGCCAGTACTCAGATTGTTGGAAAGTTTTCTCTGTTTTCTGTTCTATTACTCGTTACTATCGGAAGTAGGTCAAATGTCGATTATGTAGTTTAGCAACGCTTACAAGGTTTCCAAATATTTCCCACATAGGAAGGAATTATTTAAGCCAATTAGATTTGCCCAAATGGTTGAACCGCTAAGCAAGAAAACAAATAACTTCATGGAGTTCATGGAGAAGAAAACACATTAGATACGACGCCTCTACAGCCTAAATGGTAAAGGAATATTATTGGATGACATTTATTTATGTTAACATTTTATTTTCACTGGAATTGTCAATTTACAAGCTCATAATTTTTAAGCCTGCAAGGATTTTACAACTTGTAAATGAACATCATCTCGCCGCCACCGTGACATATGTGGAATCTCCGCGATGCGCGTTCGCCAGTTGTCATTTGGCACTACCAGTTTTGCAAAGATCCGAATGATCCCCCTATTTCCAAGTGGGCATCGATAATGTCTTGTTATTGGCTGTGGGCGGATTCGTTTCTTTCCTTCGAAGGCCTCAACATTAGCAAGTATATAACTGATACTTGTGTTTAGAGCACGACAAGATGAGTCAGTGGTTAGACTAACAGATTCCGAAGCAGACGTGCCCAGGTTCGAGCCTTGTCCCCGGAGAATTCAGGCCAGTACGTGATGAGTTCCCAATAAGGACGAAACCGGTCTACTGGATGAATTGCCTTTTCTACACTATAAAATTCTTAGTTTCTACTATCATATTTAAGTAATTGATTGGTCAGGTGTTTATATCAAGAACGCAACCTGGATTAAATGTAAGTGCAAAACAGTAAGTCTGATGCGTGCGAAGGAAAATCTAAATTAAATACTGTAGTTTGATTTCGATGAAATTACACATGCATGCAAATATATTCAGCTGAATACCTCACTGTAAAGAACACACATGCACACTTTGATTACAACATCAATAATCATTATATGATCACTTTAATTTCTCTTAGATGAGTGCACACCTGCATGTAATTAAACTTAATCTAAAGCATTACGCGTGTAGGCACACAGAAATACGCAAACACACACACACACACATACATAACGCATACTTATTTTGAGCAAAGTCAGTCGTCGTTACGAGATCCACTGGTACGCATAAGCAAAGGAGTTGAACTAAATTTAGTACTTATGTAATACTGTAAATCTAGATTGCAGGCTTTAGATAAACACCAATCTCATTACATATAACTAGTCGCACAACATAGCAATACTATGGTTAGTCACACGTTCCATGTTGGGCGACGGGTTACGTGCAAAGTGATAAATGTTTATCCGAGGCGTGCAAATTTTGCCTAACGAATATTAATCACCAGTCGCGCAATCAATAATCATTTAATTATCTAATTACCTGTAAATTTTGTGGTGTCAAGATCTAATCGTTAAAAATGTGACTCGGAAGACAGGTCCTAAATAATCTGTGTTAGCGTAGTAACCTATTTTTGCACTAAAACTATCATGTGATAAATCCATTTCCAGGTGTACAAAAACTAGTTCTCTTCAACCAATGCTAGATTTGATGTTTCTTTGAATTTTTCTTTCCTTTGCAGTGTTTCCAGCCAATCGGCGAATATTTCGTTGTCAATTGTGCAACAAAGTGCCAACGAAGATTAGATCGGACCTCATTTCCAGTGGGTAGTATGAACAATGTTGAAGCCTTGGAAGGTAAGGCGCGAATCCGCACCGAGCCAAAAGCGGGTTAACTCGATGCGTGCTTGGAAATTGGAATCTGTTTTGGATCTTTGCGAAACAGACAGTGCTAAGTGACAACCCACGAACGCCAGTAGCGAAGATTCATGATTTGGAGCTCGCACTGCGCAACCATTAAAGAAAAAATTAAATTGTGCATGTTTTATCTAAATCAAGCCTTGAATTATCCATTTCCGAAAACTACGGTGCTATTTCACAAAATATCCTATTTTTAAAAGAAAGCAAAGCTGAAACGGCCTATTGAGCTCACGCTCAGTTAAGACCATTTGGTTAAAATTTAAATAAATATTTAAAAAGCAAACAGACATTTAAAAAATATTATTTATCCAATCAAAAAATCTTTTACAAAGACTTGGTATCTCCAGCACTGTCTCAGTTTAATTTCTCGTCATTCCTGTTACATCGAATTGTCTGTAAATTCCGATAATACTTGGAAACCATTCGTGTTTTACTGTGAGATGATTTTCGATTTCATTCTACCCTCCGCTCTTACCATTCGTATTGTCAATTTAGAAATTTTAACACCAAATTAATTTTAAAAATTTCAAGCAAATATGCTGCTTAAGAGATATGCCGTAAAAGAATGAATTAATTTATTATTATTTGGCTCGGTGCAGAATTTTAAACCAATTTGACAGAATTGACCTTAATTAACATTGGTGGCTCCGCAGTTCAAAACATTGTTGAAAATTATGTTTACACAAATTTATCTACTTATCCGCTTATTATCAATCTACAGATGCACGGAGCGATAATCAAAAAGACAAGTAAAGCATATTAAATAAACATTAGTTTAAGTGGGCCGTTGTAAAACCTAGAAAAGGAAATTCAAACTTGAAATAAATAACTGTTATCTCCGCCCGTGCAACCAATGTTCGTTTGATTATACAAATATTCAATTCAAATCAAATTCGCCAGTTTGCGTAGTGTCTGCTCTATAATGAGAGATTGGAGGTTGTCAGTTGGAATTTCAAGTCTAAAGCGAGGCCCGATAGACTCCTCCTAAAGGAAATACTAACCAAGAAACATAGGTCAGTATAAAACTGACAATTGTGTGAAGCTTGTGGCAGGGTGGTTCAGTGGTTAGAGCAATAGACTCTGAAGCAGACCTGCCCGGGTTCGAGTCATGTCCAAAGAACATTCTGGACAGTACGAAAACTGTGCCCAATAAGGACGAAACCGGTCCACTGATGAGTTGTTTCTTCCAAATAACAAAATTCTTTGTGTATATTGACAAATTTTTACATAAACAATTGGACTGCGTTTATATCAAGATCTCAACTTTCATTAAAATAATTGGTATCACTGCCCGCGCAACAAAAGTTCGTCCAATTATACAAATTTGCAATTCAATACCACTTTCCCATTTAGCACAGAGTATGTCCTATAATGACAGATTGGGGATTGTTAATTGGACTTTGTGTTTAGAGAAATGCCAAATAGGCTCCAACAAAAATAACAGTCAAGTACATCATATGTCGGTAGAAAATATGTGTTGTATAGTTAGAAAAGGGCAGCATTTTGGTGTTTATATCAAGCTCGCAAACTTGATTTAAATTATTATCACAGTCAGCGCAATCAACGATCGTTTAATTATTAAAATTTTGAAGTTATGATATTACCTGAATCCGTTATTATAACTATTACATTTGAATGTCACAGTGGTGGGAACCTGCTAGAGATATTACATGACCAAACCTTACAATAACCTCAATAGACAAACAAAGTAAGATTTAAACATAAATTGAAAATTAATAGTTATTAAAACGAATTATTCCAATCAAGTGTGCGAGCTTGAAGTAAACACCAATCCCTCTTTAATTAACCAGTCTTCGAACAACATTACAAAACTACCGCCAGCCGCACCGCACTGACGCGTTTCGACCTTCCATGATCATCATCAGAGTACGACGGCAAACTGACTATCGAGGATCAAACCGCATTGAATATATATGGAAATCAAATTTAGATATGCGGCTCTCACCTCTAGCAGTCTTGCATACATTGAACTTGACTGGAAATGTCGGCTGCACAATTTCTATGCGGTCACGAACATTAACTGTTTGCAGCTTTCGCCACACACATATGTATGGGTAATACAATTAATAATAATTGATTGCGCAGGTGGTGGTAACAATTCTTTAAATCAGGTTATGTTGTTCAACGACTGCTTAAATACAATGGGATTGGTGTTTACTTCAAGCCGGCAAACTTGACTTGAATAATTGTTACCACCCTCCGCGCAATCATGGATTGTTTAATTGCGTTGAAATGAATGCTTCCACCTCGCACATGGTACTAATAAATCAACTTCTTAAGGTTTGCTCTGTAATAGTTATAACACAGGCATATTGGGTATGTCACCGCCCAACAAGCTCACGAATTTTGACCAAATATTTGTTTGATTTTGAACGTAGGGCTGGTAAGCAGTAAACATACGCGCACAAAATACTTAAACATTAGCTCACGTGGACTTCGTTTCCTTCTCTAGCTAAAATCGAAACAATAATTAAACGTGGAAAAGCCAGCTGATTTAACATATCATCCTTGTTTTGTTAAATGACACGTTTGAGAACAGCTTTCTAGGGACCACCCGGTGTGCCTAACTGCCAAAAATTTAGCTTATCTCACGAAGAAATTTGACAATTTCGTTTTTGGTGTAAAATTTAGTTTAATTAACTTCATTTATCTATACTCGTAGATCTCTTAACCACAGATGCACTTAATTAGAGAAGCGTGCGTAATATATGTCTATTTGATGTGTCAATCGCTGTGAAGCATTTAGTTAAATATTATTACCAGCAAGTATACGCTCATCTAAGAGAAACTCTAATGATCTCATAGCAATTACTGACGATTAACTAGGTAAGCGTGCATTATGTGTGTTTGCATGTTTATGCGTATAGAACCGTGAATTAACCATATATATTCAATGCGGTTTGATCCGCGCTAGTCAGTTTGCCGTCGTACTCTGATGATGGTCAAGGAAGGTCGAAACGCGTCAGTGCGTTGCGACTGGCGGTAGTTTTGTTATGTTGTTGGATGACTGGTTAAATACAATAGGGTTGGTGTTTTCTTCAAGCTCGCAAACTTGATTTAAAGAGTTGTTACCACCACCTGCGCAATCAATTATTGTTTTATTATGTATGTTTGTATGTTTGTGTATAAGCATATAGAACCGTGAATTAACAAGCTAAATATAATTACTTGTAGGTGTACTATCTTATAAGCGAAACAACAGTGACCTCATAACAACTACTGATGATTAACTAGGTAAGCGTACAGTATGTACGCTTGTGTATGTACGTTTAGAACCGTTAAGCAAATATACTTATTTGTACGTGTCCTCTCACCTCAGTAAAACTACTTTGATCAATGTCACCTGTAGGCTACTATATCTAACTGATTATTTAACATTTCTATATATATATATATATATATATATATATATATACGCATACATTATGTACGCAGATCCTAGAAATTGAAAGTAAATGTCATGAGATTACTGTATTTTCAATTTGATAGTTGCAAACATTACTCAAAATAATGAAAATAATGCGAAACAGGATTAATCAAAATTACCTGATCTGCGTTTTAACTAATACAGGTCAGGTTATTACGAATTATTCTACGGTCTAAAACATACTCGTGTAAATGGCGTAGGTTTATCTGGAGAATCGTCTGTAATTCATCTGATATCGCTGTAATGTCACGTCGATGAGCACACACGAGGAGGTCATAATATTAAATCGATTACATCGGGCTTCTAAACACGATAACGTGTTCGTTCATTAAAAGGACTACTCTTTAAAAAAATCTCATTAATTGTTATGAGATCACCGTAAATACATTTCAGCGTCCGCGTGCCTCTTATGTAACTTATAAAATTATTTCGTGTTTCTAAACACGAACACACACACACACACAATCACAAACGGAAGAATCTTTTCTAGTGACTCGACATTAACTGTTATGACATCACGTTAATTTCACATGGATGAACATACACATTCATCTAATCATATGTAACTGATTACTTTACGATTTTGAAAATATAAACACACACACAAATACACACACTACGTACTTTCCGTACGCTTATCGAGTGAATCGCCTGTAACCTTTATAGTATCACTGTCATTTAACTTTTATGACCGTACACGTGTACGGGTTATTATTAACGATATCCATTACCGTTACAGATTAACACTCATAAACACAGGATATGCGCATGTTATGTTTATGTGTGTGTACATTTAGAAATTTAAAAAAGACATTTAGATATAATGGCCTGCAGGTGTTTGTTCATCTAAATAGAACTAATGCGATTAATTATTTTCCCTTGTTGTTAGATCTCTAAAACATAACATGTTTTTTTTAATAAAACGCTAGGAAAGTGTATGTCAAATTGGTTTGTGTATTTGTCTGCATGTGTACACGCTTCGAAACGAGATTACAGTAATTTAGTCACAAAGACTGACAACTCACTAGATAAGCGTACGCCATGCCTGTGTGTATGTATTCTCGTTTGTTTTTGATTGAGGAGTAATCAACTATTGCACGTGTACACTCATCCCAGTGAAATGACAGCGATTTAGCAACATCTGACTAATCACTTGATAAGCGTATGCCACGTATGTTAATTTGTGTGTGTGTGTGTGTGTGAGCGTTTGCTTAAGACTGAGAAATAATCTGTTACATGTAATTACTTGGACGTGTAACAGAAATTCAGGTGAAATTAAAATGATAACTGTCATTTCCTAAATGCACACGTCAGACCTATTCTTACACGTACTGACAGTTATTATTTTAGTTTCATGTGAATTTCTGTTACACGTGCCGTTAATTACATGTAACAGATTATCTCTTAGTCTTAAGCAAACGCTGATACACACAAACACAAACACACAGACGTGGCATACGCTTATCAAGTGAATAGTCAGATGTTGCTAAATCGTTGTGATTTCACTGGGATGAGTGTACACGTAAAGTAGGTGATTACTCCTCAATCAAAAACAAACGAGAATACATACACACATGCGTGGCGTACGCTTATCTAGTGAGTTGTCAGTAATTGTGTTTAATCACTGTAATCTCATTTCGAAGCGTGAACACATTCAGACATATTCACAAACCAATTTGACATACACTGTCCTAGCATTTTATTTTATAAAAAAACATGTTATATGTTTAAGAGATATAACAACAAGTATAAATGGGGCAGTTCAAACTAATATTTCCACTTGACATATTGATTGTCAACTTATTATGTTGAGCTTTCCATTGAAAAAGATAACCGTATCTGGTAATCGAATATTTTGCAGAAAAAATCAGGAAGACAGCAGATGCAAACAAATCCGATCGCAACCCGATAATCAGGTAAATGATCTATTCCCTGTCACGCAACATGTTTATTTTAAATAATTATTTGCCCTTTTCGTAAATAAAGCGGACATTGATAAGTTCATTATATAATGAAGTGATTGTCTCAAAGTGGAGATTTGCCATAAATTTAACCGAGAACGATTCCAACTGGTTTCTATATGAGCTCTGAAATTGTCAGTATACATATATACTTAATCCATCGAGATCTAATTAAGTCTTAATTTAATGAACACTTTAGTTAGAAGTTCAGGACTCAAATTGTGTGTAGTGTGCGGCGGGATGGCTCAGTGGTTAGAGCACCAGATTCCGAAGCAGACGTACCCAGGTTCGAGTCCTGTCCGCGGCAAATTCTGGCCAGTACATGATGAGTTCCCAATAAGGACGAAACCGGTCTACTGGATGAATTGTCTTTTCTACACTACACAATTCTTAGTTTATACTGACATGTGTAAGTAATTAATGGTCAAGTGCTTATATCAAGACCGCAACCTTGATTATACCAATTGTTATCACCACCCGCGCAACCAATGTTCGTTTAAACATAAATTATTTACACTTATCTAGATAATCGTTAGTAATTGCTATGAGATCTCAGTAGTTTCACTTAGGTGATGGTACATGTACTAACTGATTAATTCACGGTTCTATACATATATACACAAAAACGAAAAAATACATAATATACGCTAATCTCATTAATTATTAGTAAATTCTAGAGATTAGTAGATTCTAGAGATCACTAGAGATTTACATGGGTGGGAGTACATGTACTAGTAATTATATTTAACAGAAAACTTCACGGTTCTAAATAAAATTACACAGGAATACACACATCTCCACCATATGCTTATCTAGTGAACCGTCGGTGATTGTAATAAGAGGACTGTTATATCAATCAGACGAGCGTACAATTGCAGGAAATTATTTTTTTATAAAACTTTATATCAATAACACAGAGACAGATAGAGATTCGTACACTTATCTATGAAATTGTCATTAGCGGTTACGATATTACTTTCTAATCAATGTTAAGATCTTGATATACGCACCTGGCCCATTGATAACTTTCATATGTCAGTATAAACTAAGAAGTGTATAGTGTGGGAAAGGAAACTCATCCAGTAGACTGGTTTCGTCCTGATTGGGAACTCATCATGTACTGGCCAGAATTTGCCGTGGACAGGTCTCGGACCTGTAATTGTAATTTAAGTTAGATGGGCATATGCATCAACATAATGTTTTTTAACTTATTACTTTACGGTTATAAACAAAAAAACACATACGATGCGTACGTTTTTTTAAAGAACTGTCGTTAACTCTCATGAAATCGCTGTAATTTCGCAAAGATGAAGGTACCCGGGGAGGTAAATATATCTAAGTAAATACTTCACAATGTTAAAAATGCACAAACGTTAGTCATGAACATTTAATTAGTCAAAATCCAGTTATGGTTAAAAGATCTAAAAATAGGTATATTTGAAATTGCTCAAACGAAATTTAAAACCTGAATTAATAATTACCCGATTTATTATGGTAATTAGCTCACCGTTGTATAAAGTGCTTGGTTGAGTACGACGAATATTGTGGTACCAAAATGTGGACCATAGTTGAAACACCTTGCTTCACAAAACAAGTAACACGTAATTATTCAATTGTCTGGTGTGTAAGCATACGATTTTTGTCCTTCTTGTGCAAAGAACTGAAGCTTTAGAAAATATTATTCAAATTTATCATTAATTAGCAAGTTTGTGGTGAAAAATTAAAATGTTTCGACGTCATTTATAGGCATAAACACTTTTGAAATGCGACTTCTGAACATTTACAGTTAAGATACTGCCGGATGCGGAGAACTAATGTATGTATATGCAATTGTGTATTAGGTGTTTCGCACCTAGTAACAAATTAGTTACGATAGGACCAGATGTATAAACCAAAATGAGCATGAACCGAGTGTATAATCTAATGTAAACATTCGTTTCGTGCTTACTGGCGACTCATCAGTAGGAGCCGGTATTACGCCCTTTGCTCACTCCATGTTTGGGTGACGAATGTGGGAAATTAAGACGGCACAATCTCCAATATGAATGTGTAAACCTGCCAACTTCATATAAAGTCTTCGACAATAGAACTTAAAACGCCAATTCACTACATACGATATATATATATATATATATATATATATATATATATATATATATACCGAGCCTGTACGAGTACCAATATTATGGCTATTTTCTCAGTACCCGATACCAATATTATGGTACCGAAAAGGTACATGATACGCACATGATGGTTGCACAAACAATACATAATACCAACAAAATGGATTTCAATAGATGCTAGAGTTCGCCAACATATTGAGATTTACAAAAAAATTTGAACACCTATTACTCCAGCGAATTCATGCACTCTGGCCTTGAGCGATATCAGTTATCATTTTTAGCGGTAATCATACCGTCATTCAATAAAATATATGACTGTTAGGAACTGTCTGATACGGAGAATTAATGTATGCATACGTAATTGTGTATCGTATGTTGCGCCCCTAGTAACAAATTAGTTCAAATAAGATCACGTGGTTACACCAAAGTCAGCATGAACGGAGGGTATAATCTCATGTGCATATTCATTTCCAGCTTATTGTCTACTCTTCAGTAGGAGCCGGTATTACGCCCTTTACGCACTATGTATTTGAGTGAGGAATGAGGAGATAATTGGACGTTACATTCTCCTATACGAATGTGTGTATCAGCAGTAGTGAAGCTAACTTCATATAAAGTCTTCGACAATGCGACTTTAAAGCCAACTTACTACATATATTATAAAGTAAATGGTAACAAAACTATGGTTGCTGAATTGATAGATGTTACCAACAGAATGGATTTCAATGTATTTTATACGAATTTTTTTACCATCAGTAGTGTAGTTAATTGCATATAAAGTCTGTAGATTGGACAATAGCTTCAACAAATAATTGTAAATCTGCTACAAATCATTCACGCCTATGATCGTCGGCGTTTGTCTGGGGAACTTTCATTCCAATGACGAGGAAGAGGAATTGGCAGAAAAGCATTCGGCCTTATCTGGCTCTAATTCATCTCTTCACTGCCTAAGTTTCTTATACAGATATTAACTGCCTACCTATTAGAATCGATTACATGAATTAACCATTTGGAGGCCGAATTGGTGAATATATTAGCTGCATTGCTATTCGTCACGGCTAACTGCTAATAAATGTATTTCCTTTAACGTAGCAGAGAAATTTTACAATATCATCGAAATAATTGTGCCACCTAATTGGCTTCATTACTTATTAATTATTTTTTGTTATGGTCATAAAAAATAGCTTATTGCCGAGTGTGAATAATCGCCCACAATCGAATATTTAAGAGATTCTTAAAGCATGCAAATCAAGTTAAAGTTTCATTACATTTTCATAACTTTTGTTCACCATCAACACACCTATTCAATTGCATAGTCTAAATTTATCTGCCTAACATAATCCCACCTTATACACATTGCTTGATACTTAAAAATGTGTGCGTTCAAATGATCTGAGAAAAGAAATTGTAGCTTTTGTTATGACCTATAATGAAAAAGGTGACAAAAATAGATGTATGGTTAAAGGCGATGTGTGATAACTCCGCCTTTTAATCAAAATTACTACCAATTCCATTCAGCGGCCCCTAAAATAAGACCAAATCGCAGACTGCTTTACCATTCCTTAATTCATTATGGCAAATCACTTTCCAAAGTGGCAAAATAATGTGTGTAAGTCAATGTATATATATATATATATATATATATATATATATATATATATATATATATATATATATATAAATGCGTATTTGTGCGTTTATGCAGGAGAGATGTATGTGCTCTAAATCAGTTTAAATCTGCAGTGTGTACTGCCATTTTAAATGTTGCTTCTATCACGTCACAATTGGTATACTCCCCAAAACGAAATGACCTTGATTACATGGGAAACGTGTGAATTGTTTGTTAGGACTCACACCTTAAGTTCTGTCGGTCCGTGTTCTGTGTATTAATGTAATCCATAATTGATCACTTTTCGCCCTTATAATTAAACTTTGTGATAGGCGATAAAATTAGAACGAAAGCTATTCCTACCTGTGGGGTGTGTATCAATTGAACATGCGCTTATTCACAAAAACTGCACTAACACATAAAATAAGAAATACTGTATGTGTGACTTATTGTCAGGTAAATAACATCTCAACAGGCAAGCGTGTGATAACCACAGATTTGAAAGTTCAACTATCTCGCGGATCAATCTGCAATTCAACGACAAATAAAGACGTGTAAATTGCTTCGACTAAACGATTTACTCCAAAGTATTGAAAATGTTTTAATCAATTTGAACGCAAAAATTAATACTGTTTAGGAGTACCTCTGAATTAAGTTTATTTAGTTATACAAACTAATGCTGCTCAAATTTAATTACCGATTTATTGCCGTGGCTGGGTCATAGATAATTTAAATCATGTTTGCGGATTTTGGATAAGCATCAAGCACACTGTATCTTAGCAGCCAAATATTATTGTAAACCTGTAACAAATCACGCGTACAAACGCGGCTTACCTTCTATAGTCCTGATCAGATCACGACAGCAAACGGACGAGAGAGGAACAAAACAGGATTAGTGTTTATCGCCAGTCCGCGAACATGATTCATCACCTGCCTAATGAATGGCTGCACAATTGTATTAATTTTATAATTCTTCGCCCAGGTAATGTGCAACATAAATTCCAGCAAATATAATATATGTGTGGCTGACAAGGTTTCCAGCTGTATTTCCGAATTTATATTCGTCATGTATTTTTGTGAATCCTTTTTTGAGAGTATGCTGTCGTGCTTTAATGATCATCATTGAAGACCAGAACACCTTTTTACGTGAAACTGATGCAGGTCTTATTACATTGTGTGACTGGTTGCATAAATTATCATATTAGTTCTAGAAAGTCCGTAAACTGTAAATAATCATATTTATTACTCCCTGCCTAATTAGGGATTGCTTAGTTGAGAAGCATAGCTACCTGTGTAACATTATATTAGGAAATAGAATAAGGCCAGTATGTGATAATATATTAGTTGGCAATGTCAGTCAAACACTGTGTAATATAGCTAATGGACTTGACAAAGTAGATTGATTACGTCATAATAAGGCATGCTCCAGTTGTTGCCAAAATTTACCTGGGCGGGATTTAAACGCATTCGCGTTTAATTCAAAGTAATGCAATTTGTCCACAACGAAAACAAGGTCGCGCATTGCACGCAATTTCTAATTTCAAACCAAAAGTGTGCTGTTTGTCTACTCCATTTCGTGTCGAACCCAGTGAGTAACGTCTCTCAATATAAAGTTCCAACCAGCCATCTCTGATCGTTCATTATGAGACTGATAGATTGCGAAAAATTAAAGTTACATGATTTAAGTTTATAAATTGAATCACTATAATCTCAATATGGCCTAACCTAGCAAAGCAACTTCATCAACTATAAAGGTATTCCCCCTTTTTGACTCCCATCGCTTGTGTCTAGAAGTGCAGTGTCCGTGACTATGACCACGGAATTAAATTCATTCGATCACACAGCACGCTTTCGTTGTGGTAAATTGTAGGAAAAGTTCGTTTGTATATCAACTTAAGTTTGGAAGCTGTATTTCCCTAAGGTATATCTTCGTGAGTTTCGCACTCAGCCTAAAGCTTCGCCCAACTATTCGCAATCTGTCCGGATAAGGCGGACATCTGGCCATCTGGATTAACTATTTTGAGTTAAAGTATACATGCAGGACTTCATTATATACATCTTCCGGTGGAAGGTTAGCTTTCCATAAACCTACAAATGATATATATATATATATATATATATATATATATATATATATATATATATGTGAGACCAGTTCCATTCTATTTGGGTACTCATAATAAGTGGGTAATGATCCAGGGTCCAGGAAGTGAACCCGGGCGCGTTTGATTCTGTGTCATGCATTTCAACTCCAACGCCACCGAAGCTGCTATTTGCAAACAATTTGCAGACCCACTCAAAGGAAAGTCTGACCAAAACATAAATTTCCATTTGAATTGAGAAAAAAGCCATGTATGCACTCAAAAATTTACCGTAAGACCGGCACATGAAACAGTGTCAAGAAAGGCAATTTAAGTTTCGCCAGAACCCAACACCAACTGCAATGTCTGACACTTTATGTTGTCAATGTTGAACGCATACATCATGCAACAGCAAACTGGAAGCGGAAAACGCCCGAGATGAGGTAGACATGATAGCCAGCGTGACAGACAAACAAATCATTCATGTACTTCTTCCGTTCATTTGGCTGGGGAATTAACGACGATGCGTACAACAGCATCCGCTGTGCGTAATTATTTTTAGAATTTTATTTCGAAGATAATCTTGATTTTTGTAAACAATGTGTTTTAATGTCTCGGTAACGACTTCCCCACACCAGGTGTGTATATTCTACAATGCTCTTGAATTTGTTTTTCTGTTACTAGGCTAGTCCGCTATATGTTGCGCAATGGAGAGCTATCACATGTGCATTAATAAACAATATTGGATCATTCAATTATGAAAGAAAATTCCATGAAATTCTCTGTGTGGTGGGCGGCAGGTTGGCTCAGTAGTTAGAGCACCAGATTCCGAAGCAGACGTGACCAGGTTCGAGCCCTGTCCGCGACAAATTCTGGCCAGTACGTGATGAGTTCCCAATAAGGCCGAAATCGGTCTACTGGATGAGTATACCTGATTTGCGTTTTGACTAACGCAGCTTTCATTGTTCCAGTAGTTTTCTTCTGATAAAATGTTTCGGCTAATTTTATCGATAGCCTTCATCCATTGCAATATGCCTCAAAAGTTTAACAAACGAAACTAATGAAGTAAGCGCTTTATTTCCTCTAGCCATAACATTTATACTTCAAACGGACCTTTCATTAGATATTCGCGTGTCGCATGTGTGTGTGTGTGCATTTTCATAACTGTTGTTTTCATCTAACTAATTTAGACTAGAGTGGCTGAATAGAAATTTATCAATTGCATGCGTTAACTATTAATTTTACACACTCAATGTAAAATGACGTAACTGAGATTGCTCACACGTATAGGTGGGGAGACCAATAATTTTGAAACACATGTAATAAAAACATGCCATGAGTGATAAAACTAGAAGTCCGAAAGACCAATGCACATGTTAAATTTCAATTCAAACCACTAGGGTTGCACTCAAGATGACAAGTTAATAACATTTATTGGCATACCATTAAATAGGCGTACGCCAAGCATGTGCATGTGTAAGTGTATACATTACTAAAAAAAACTTTGTTAAAATATTATTGCTACTCATGTACGTACATCTAAATAAAACTGCAGTCAATAGACATTAATTTACCTTTTGCACGCGTCAGACAAATTATTAACTCTAAATATTATATTATTAGACGGATATCGTAAAAAAAATAATCCAAATTTGAGGTACATAAAAGCGGATAAGGAGAAGGAAGAACGGAAGGTCATGGTATAAGGTCCGTTTTCAAAAAGTCCCTTATACTTGGCACTATACTCCCAAAAAAGAAAAGATTGAACCCTTAGAAACATCAGGAGTGTATGAGATCCCATGCAATGATTGTAGTCTCAATTATGTTGGTGTGACCATGCGCCCAATTAAAGTAAGAAGAGGTGAACATAAAACTGCGTGTAAGTATGGACATATTGCTAAATCTGATCTTGCTCGTCATGTGGTGGAGACTGGGCATACTATCAACTGAGAGGAATGCAAACGCATAGCAATATGTAGTCGTAATATGGTGACGAGATTGATTAGAGAATCTATCGAAATTAAATCTAGAGATAATATTATGAATGAAACAGCTGTTGAAAAATCGTTAGGTCCGATTTGGAATACTGCATTAGCTAATGGCAGGAAAAGGCGATTGCATGAATTGGAAACTGAAGCTAGCTCCAGTAAAAGATTAAGAACATCGGATTAAGATTGACTAATTAGTGGGCTTATTGTTCAAGTAATGAATAATCAATTATTAAGAATATCGTCTTTCTAAATTTCATCTCTAACTATTCGTTTGATTTTAAAACTCGAAGTGATTTGAACCCTAATTTTGTGTTTTGCACCCCCACCCTACCTATTGACATAATTCTAATAATAAAATATTTAGAAGTTGTAATTTATCTGACGCGTACAAAGGGTAAATTAATGTCTATTGACTGCATTTTCATATAGATATACGTACATGTGTATCAATTATATTTTAACAAAGTTTTTTAGTTATGGATACACATGCACATGCCTATTTAATGGTATGCCAATAACTGTTATTAACTTGTCGATCTTGAGTGCAACCCTAGTGGTTTTAATTGAAATTTAACATGTGCATTGGTCTTTCAGACTTTTAGTTTTATCACTCATGGCGTGTTGTTATGACGAGTGTTTCTGAATTATTGGTCTCCCCCACCTGAACGTGAGGGCAATCTCAGTTACGTCATTTTACATTGATAATTTTTTATTCAGCCACTCCAGTCTAAATTAGTTATATGAAAACAACAGTTATGAAAATGCAAACACACACATGTGACACGCGAATATCTAATGAAAGGTCCGTCTGAAGTATAAATGTTATGGCTAGAGGAAATAACGCGCTTACTTTATTAGTTTCGTTTGTTAATCTTGTGAGGCATATTGCAACTGATGAAAGCTATCGATAAGTTTAGCCGTAATATTTCATCCACAGAAAACTACTGGAACAATGAAAGCTGCGTTAGTCTAAACGCAGATCGGGTAATTTCAATTAATTCAAGTACGCAATAGCAATCTTCATACTGGATGAATTGCTTTTTACACAGTATACAATGCCTAATTTGTAATAAAAAATTGTATATATATAATGGGTCAGGTGTTTTTATCACGACTGCATCCTTGATTTAATAATAATTCACTACTTTAATGGTGCTGAAGAGAAGTGCCCTGAAACTGAAAAAGATCTATTGAGTTGAAACCCCTATGGCGGAAATTCTGGCTACTAGCAAATAAGGACAAAGTTTGGACGAAATCAGTCAAGTGGTTTAATTTGTTTTGTTCCTTTATGCACTACTTTGTTTATATGATTTCATTTTAAATTAAAGATGGAGTTGTTTAGGTTAGAAATTAGGACGAATGCCATATTCACAAATAATCAATTAAAGTCAACACTACAAAAAAATAAAATATACTTTGTGTCTTAACAATGCGCAATTACGAGGGCCTACGAAATGAGCTGCGTAACTTTGAATCAAATGATTTCAATTTAAAATCATGGCCGTAAATATTCTTGGTACCAGTGACGAGTTCCTCAGAACGACGAATCTCTTCAACAATAATTAATCAATACTGCATAAAAATACATTAAAAAACCATTCCTTTAATTCTAATTTAATATAACATCTCTTTTGTTGTGCTGTTCTTCATATAATGCAGTATCTAGGAACGTTGAGTGAAAATTTAGCTTTTTACATTTTGTCCATCCTTACCAGTTTTACAGAAAAAGCGAATGAAGCAAGCGCGATTTATCCTCTGGCCATATAATTTATACTTCAGACTGACTTTTAACAAGATAGTTGCGTTTCATGTGCGCGTGTGTTTATATATCCATAACGGCGATGTTCATCCAACTAAGTGAAACTACAGTGGCTGAATATGAACAAGCGAATGCAGTAAGCGCGATATATCCTCTGGCCATATCATCTTTACTTCAGACTGAATTTTCACTAGATATTTTCGTGTCACGTGCACGTGCGTTTATTTATCCATAACGGCGATGTTCATCCAACTAAGTGAAACTACAGTGGCTGAATATGGACATATTGAAGAAATAAAACAACTGGAATTCCGCCTGTGCTAGTCAAAACGCAGATAAAGGAATTAATTTTGATTTAATGATAAAGTGTCGTTTTTTTATTCCAACCCTATTTATCAACCTTATCTTACATCACCACAGTGCAGGACTGCCCATGTTTAACCGCCATGATTTAATTTTGAAAATAAATTGAGTCATATCAGTAAACTTTCTTTAAATGTGCACACATCCTGTAACCACAGTAAGCAATTATTATTGCAGAATTATCAATCCATTTCCACTACATTCAGGTGAATGTGCACCATTGAATAATAACTAAAATTAAAAATTTCTTAAACAAAACTTGGTTGCGCGGGCGGTGATAACATATATTTAAAGCAAATTTGATATAAAAACCAGTCCCATTATATACAAACGTGTCAGTATTGATACACTCTGAATGTGCACATGAGAATATATCGTATTTGTACCTTGTACATCTACGGTACCACAATAACCATAAGGCTTGGTATATATATTATATACAGTGAATTGGCTTTGAAGTCACATTGTCAAAGACTTAATATGAAGTTAACTTCACTACTGCAGGCTTACATATTCGTATATGAGATTGTATCGTCAAATTTACCCACATTCCTCACTCAAATATATAGTGGTTAAAGGGCAAAAAACCGGTTCCTGCTAATGAGTCGCTAGTAAGCATGAAACGAATGTACACGAGATTATACGTTCCGTTCACGCTGTCTTTGGTTTACCTTTCTGGTCA